>ML818015.1:150793-169744 GCA_009831015.1 Picea engelmannii
ACTCACTTAACTACACTTACAATTCTGTTACAATTCCAAATCACTCAGTTATGAATGAGATAATAGATTAATATTTATTGTCTAATTTAATTAAGGGAAAACTAAATTAGACACATGTTTCTTGTTGACTTTTCAACACATTGGACCCAATCATGATGGACGATGACCAGATCAAATGGATCATGGCGATAGCTAGAAGGAAGTGCAGTGGATTACCCTACCAATACAAGGTGAATAACAAGAAGAGAGTCAAAGCCATGAGGGAAGGCTTGGAAAGTGATGAACAAGAGGTAGAGGATCTTCGGGTTGTGGATCATATTGAGGAAATCCTGCACGCAACATATGAGAGGAAGAAGAGAGGTCCAAGAGTGGGAATTGAAGGTAGAAATCCTATCCATATTAATGTCAATGTGGAACCCATAAACCCATGTGTGACTAACACACCAAGAAGAACACCATGATTTAGACAACCAAATTTCGGGAGAAGGAAGATAGTAGGAAGTACATATACACAAGGAAAAACAACTGGGGGAGCCAGTTTAGGAATCATTAGTCAAGTATCTACACCACGCAGAGGTAGCAATTCAACATTCAAAATGGAAGGACATGATCCCACCATTCGGTTACCAGAATTTTGATGAGAGGTAGAAGAAGACCCTAAGAAACACTTGTTTACTTGTGAAAATATCTGGGAAGTAAAACATATCACTGATGAAGACACTAAACTTGAGCAGCTAGCTATCACACTAAGAGACTATGCACTAGATTGATACATGAGTCTAGACGTAAACAGTGCACTGGGGATGACAAGGACATTGACAGACGTCAATAAATTATTGATTAATGAGTTCCAGATGCCGAACTCAGAGGATCAATACATGAATGCGATGATAGAAATCTGACAGAAATCAAGAGAATCTATCTGGGAAATTGACCAGTGATTTATAAGTTTGAAAGGGAAATTGAGGTATTCCATGACTGACATGCGACATAGGCATTTGTTTGTGAATTCTCTGTTACCACACATAAAATACCCACTCAGACAACAAAAATTCCAATATCAATCAAAGGCGTTGTAGGCAGCCTTGTAAATGGAGGATAATCAGTGCCACAAGACAGATCCAGTTATAGAGGAGTTGTAGGAGGATCTGAATAGTATTGCCTTTCAACTCAATCTGAATAAGGGAAAGGACAAGTGTGAAGTTGTGTGGTGTACCACATGTAAAACAGAAGGGCACCATAAGAATGAATGTCCAACATTCGCGCAGTATATGTAAACAGGGATGCCAAATCCATTGTCGACAGGAGGACCCTAGTGTCAAATTTTCAAGATGCACGGGCATGATCCATATCATTGTCCTATGATGCATAAATATTATACAGTACAAAAGAATGCATACTACACTTTTTCCAAATCAGTAGGGAACGATGACAAAGACTGCAGAACAATGGATCTGATGAGGGAAAGGACGCCAGACACATATAGGGTGCAATCCTAAATGATGACATGGAAATATTCACCTTAATTTAATCATGCACCACCGCAGTATAATACTATGTTGCAACAATATAACAATACGTATCCGCAATAAACATTACCCAACTGCAGTATAATCCTACTCAGTATAATCAGGTACCTCAATATAATACACCGTGCGGAGATCACGCTAGGTATAGAGGAGGAGGCTTTGGACATGGAAGAGGTACATTAGTGTGCCATAACTGCCAACATCTAGGGCACTATGCAAGAGAATTTCCACTACCACCTGTGACATGCATGTATTGTCACACAACAGATCATGATACAGATGATTGCACAACATTGTTGGGGAAGATATAGAAAAAATGGAATCAAAACAACCAGAACATACATTGGATCTCTATAGAAGCTATATAATATGGTAGGAATTTCAACATAGTGACATGTGGAGGTGCTCAAACAGGAGATGATGCGGCTAAACAGGAACCAGTACAACACCAATGGATTAAGAAGAATATCGAGCCATCTAAGAGATTTGATGCAGGAAAGGAGAAGGAGACCTTTAAGGAGGCTATACAAGAATTTCTGAAGGAGAATGTTGAGTCCACATCTACTATGAAACATACCTAAGACATCCCAACGTATGAAATTTCGTCAGCATTGGACCATACCAGTGAATTCCACCCGGGGAACCAAGTAAGTTGTATTAAAAATTTCCTGCAATCCTGTATTCAATTATTTAAGGATCCATCATATGTTATAGTATTACATAATCTGTTAGATATATGTACCACAAACTCTAAGGGAAAGTTAGAACAAGGGATAGTCAATCACCTCCATGCCAGAAGGAGAACTAGTAGAGAGTTTAGATTTAATGCCAACATCAGAGATTTTAACATGGGCGATGTGATACTACATATTGGATATGAAGTGAATGTATTACCCAAAAAGATATGGAAATGCATCGGAGAGCCTACCTTAGGCTACTCACCAGTCCAACTAAAGTTATCAAACCAACACAGAGTTCTACCAATAGAAAGGCTGAAAGGAGTGACAGTAGACCTGGATGGAGTGCGCATTAAGGCAAACTTCGAAGTGATCAAAATCATGGATGGAATAACACCATATTCAAAATGATTGATCTAGGTGGATATCGGTGGCCACCCACCTTTTCCAACTGGCTCAAAACAACTTTCTAACAATTTTGTCAATTTACTATTTTTAGCAGGTTTTAACTTCCGGGGCCATTTTGAGGACCTAAATGAAGGTTTTTCGAGATAAATATTCCCAATGATATCTGAAGGCATTATTTAGCCCCCAAAATGAATCTCCTCTACGATACCTTTCCAACGAGCTATCATACGCCTAAAACGGAGTTCGTATGCAAAAGTTACAGCCTCGGGAAGTTGATGTACTAACTTACCCAAACGGGGCCCACATGACTTTTGGCGCTTCATATCCTAGGGTTAGGTTTTTGGATGTCTAGGACTTTTGGCATTCCTTTTTATTATAAAAGGGCCTTCAGAGCCTCATTGTAATCATCTTCTTGCTAATGCGAGTAGCCGTCACATCTCTTCTCAGAGATAAGCTGCCACCATTCTAGCGAGTCTTTCACTCTGTATTTTTACAGTCTCTGTACATTTCTATGATTAATAGAAATCGTGTATTATTGTATATCTGTGTTTATGGTTGCATCTCTGATACATTTCTGTTATATTATTGAATATCTGCAATATCTCTGTGCATTTCTTTATTATATCTCCGCTCTCATTTCATGCCAAAAATAATCCGGATCAATTATTGGGATTGGATTGGGTGTTTGAAAATCAGGTGATAATCAACTTGAAGACCAGGAAGATGACATTTGAGTCAGGAGAATACAGGGTTATCGTGCCCCTAGATCCATCTGAATATGAAATATTTGTGGAACCAACATGTCTAGATCTAGAAGAAATTAACCAGTTGTATCGGACCACCGCGCACACTGAAGATTACATTAATCCAACTATATATGGTGTACTTAGCTGGAGAAGTATCATATCATGCGCTTTTGACTCAGACATAGTTATGGAGAATTGGCAGCAGCGCCTACATGAGATCTCAACCAGAAGATGTGCATGAATAGACCACGCAGTAAGGTGGGTTGGTACAAAAGTCAGAGAACCTCCAAGTTTCCATGGAATCAATGACTTGGAAGAATTACTAATGAGATATGAGGATGAAGTATCAAACAACCAAATATTGTTAGCTCTAGACATTGCACTTAAGGCTACACCTGCAAGATGGTGGGGTGCACACAAATAAATAATCAAGGATGGGTACCAATGTAAGTGGTTACTGTGCATTAGGTTTGGCGCAGAATAAAGAAGAAAACAACAACATAAATATGATGGATAGGGGTCACCAATGGAACACTTGGAGAAGTGAAGATCATTGTGGAAAATCACACCCCCAGAGGAATGACCCCATCATTTTGTACACACATTAGAGGGCATCCCAACAAACTGGTATACAAACCAGGAACTGGATAGAGGAACTACGAGTTGGACAATACTACAGCAAAACTTTACAGTCACTTTCTCATTTGAGAATGAGAACCCCAATATATATGTAGCACGTAAACAAATAAGAGGGGTAATATTCATTAAGGACCTAGAAGTTGAACCCATAACAGAAGAAAAACAGTAGAATAAACAGATAGTGAAAGAATTGTTGTCATGCTACCATGTGCAGGAAAAAGTACCAGATGAAGATGATCCGCGCGATATTCAAATTGAGGAATTTGAAGGTGGAAGAGAAGTGGAAGGTCCACCTCTAGAATTAGAAGTAAATGTTGCACTGATCAAGGTGAAGAAATTCAACATTGGGATAGTTGAGAATCCCAAAATGGCTAGCATTGGAGACTACTGGGACGAGAAAACAGTGGAAAGGATAACAGAGTTATTGTGTGAGTATAGTGACATGTTCCCATTGACCTTCAAAGAAATGAAGGGTATTGTAGGAGAACTTGGAGATATTAAGATACCTCTCAAGCCAAAGGCAAGACCTATCAGACATAGGCCTTACAAATTGAGCCCCATATACAAGAAGAAAGTAAGAGAAAAAATTGACAAAATGTTGGAAGCAGGAATCATATAACCAATAGAAGAATCAGAATGGGTAATCCCCATGGTAGTTCAAGATAAAAATCAAGTAGGCTTAAGAATCTATGTACATCTGAGAAAGCTCAATGATGTTTTCGTACATGACCCCTTCCCTACACCCTTTATATATGGAGTCTTAGAAAATGTGGGAGGTCAGGAAGCATACTCATTTACCGATGGATTCTCAGGATACCACCAAATCAAGATAGCAATAGAAGATCGATACAAGACTACCTTTGTGACAAAATGGGAATCCTACCAGTAAACAGTCATGTATTTTGGACTGAACAATGCACCAACAATTTTCTCTAGAGTATTCATTGTTGCCTTCAAAGAATTCATCCATCATTTTCTAGAAGTATATTTGGTTGATTGGACAGTGTACATATTGTTGAAGGATCATGTAGAGGTGTTTAGGATGTTGTTATAAATATGTAGGCAATGCCAAATATCCTTGAACATTAAGAAATGTATATTTGGAACGCCCTTCGACATTCTATTGGGTCACATAGTATGCAGACAAGGTTTGATCGTGGATCATGCAAAGATTGGATTAATTGTGAACTTACCACCACTAAAATAAATGTGCTGGTTGTGAGCCACATTGGGACATATAGGATATTACAGAAAATGTATCAAGGGGTATGTGAAGATCACTACGTTGATGGAGAAATTTCTCAAGAAGAATACTAAATTCTAGTGGAATGAGAACTGTCAGCAAGGATTAGACACCTTGAAGGAGAAGATGGTCACAACACCCATCTTAGTCTTTCCCGATTGGGAGAAGAAATTCCATGTGAATGTAGATGCATCAGCCATAGCCCTAGGATCTATTCTAGCGCAACCAGGAGCAGGGGATTTGGACCATCCCATAGCATTTGCAAGTAGAAAAATGTCAAACTCCAAGCAGAATTACAACATTACAGAGCAAGAAGGTTTGGCGAGTATCTGTTGTAGTCTAGTTGGTTAGGATACTCGGCTCTCACCTGAGTGACTCGGGTTCAAGTCCCAGCAACGAAACCATTTGTTGGTTGGTTATCTTAGTTATACCTTTAATATGAATTGACCTAGGTTCAAGTATACTGGGGTTCCAACAAAGACTCTAAAACTATCGTCCCTCTGGGTAAACCAAAAGGTAGTGCAGTACATAGAGTGCATTGTGCAGTCTCACCCGAGATAGTCTTAATGGGTGACTACAATGCTCAAATGCTTGGATTCTAGTACTAAATGGGGATGTTTGAATTGCGCATCGTGAGTTCTTACTTATTAGAGTGATATACCGTCATTATCATTCATGCATGTAGCGTGATTAGATCCATTAATTCATTCATACATTATTCTAACATCTACTTATTGACAATAAAAGAGACATAAACATTGAATCACATAACATGGGTGTTACCGTGGTTTACCCCCTCCTGGGCTACGTCCACAAAGATCTGTCTCTCGAGAACTTTTATTATGGCAATTCCAAAACTACAACATCATGCACTTTACAACTTGTCCTCAGCCAGGTCGAGATGTGTTATGAGGCGGACTAGATCACACCAGGCTCCTTAGTCTGTAATCTAACCCTCAAGATCTACCCTTCTGACCCTCTACAACTCAACAACTTACAATATTGGATTGGATTACAATAGTGTCACAGACTAGTAACTTCTTCTCATGCGAGTAACACTCAATAATCAGAACCCCTCCCTAGACCTCCTAGGTATCTATTTATATTTGTTTTTGGCTCATCATCCATTACATTCTCTTACCAAAACCCTAACATAGTTAGTTATTCTTGCATGATGGCCGTGCATTCTTTCCTCCTTTTTACACATCAAAATTAATCATTAGGATGATGGCCTAGTTTCATCATTACCAATGTCGCAAGTGTCACATTTTGGCCGCAAGTGTCACAATATCATACTGTTGTCTTGCTTATGTTGTGTCTCAGACGACATTATCAAGAACATTTACAAGATATCTAAAAAGACTGGTTTTGAAGAGGATAATTCATTTGACAAAGAGTACAAGTCTTTTTCCACTAAGAAAACCACTAAAAAATCAATTTTGGAAGGAAGTGCTCCTCTATACACTGTCAGGGAGTGCCAACGCTCTGTGACCTCTTTTGGGGGAGTGTTCCAACGCTCTATGCCCCATTATGAGGAAGCGCTGGCCTTTTTTGAGTGAATTTTTGGATTGTTGAGGGAAATCAAGGAAGAATCCCTTCATATCTGGAGTTGGTTGGATTTGGATCTAAGGTCAAGGCTCGATCTTAGGGAATATCCACAACTAAAGGAGAAGAATCCTCAACTTATCCCAATAATCTCTTAAGTGGTTAGACCTCTCCAAGCCTATATATAAGGAGGCCACTTTATGGTGAAAGGGGAGACATTGGGAAGCATCAAACTTATGATCTCATAAGGGAGATATCATTGAAGCATCAACATTTTGTGTGTGGATTATTTGAGCAAGGGTCTGGACAAAGAGAGGTTGATGAAGCTGTTGCACCTACATCCATGGTTGTAAGCATCTCACTTTGCTTTCATTAATACAAATCTATGCTTGGCTTGTTTCCTTTAAAGTTTGTGTACGTTTCACGAACTTGTTTCTTTCATAGATCCATTATGAAGATAAAAATTGTAGAGTAGGAAGTATCGTCGTTGTTGCTCATTGTATTGCAGGACCTTCTGAAGAACTTGGAGACCAAGATCAGCCTGGATCAAGCAAGGAAAAATGATGGTAAAAGGTATTTACCCTTCTCCCTTCTTCTTCCTTGAATGGTTTAGCTTAATGAAAAGGAAAGTCAGTGTCCGCAATAACACTTTTCTATCTTGGTCATAGGATTCTAGTATCCAAGAGGAAATCCACTTGTCCATAGGGGATTATCCTGTAACAAAAATTGGTGACTCCACTGGGGAGGAACTTTGATTTCTGTTTCCTTCCCTAGGTCATGTTTTGGCCTTTGCTCATTCTTTGACCTTCTCCATACCATGTCTTTGATCCTTAGATATGTTGATTGGCCCTTTATATCATCTCATACACTTTTATTTCCTGAGTTTGCTTAAATTTTTTGGATTCTGGGAATTTTTTTGAATTTTTAGTGGCCAGTGCCCCCCTACCTCTTCTACTAGAGCATTAGTGCTCCCTGCTGAGCTTACGAAGAGTGTTTCAAGACTCCGGTGCCCTTAACACCATAGCGTTGCCCCTTTTGTGTCAAAATATTGTAGGAGTTTGATCTCTGAATTCATTTTCTTGTTGTTTTTACTTACTCAGAGTCCTTACAACCTCAGTACATATTCGTCTTGGCCTTTAACACTTTTCTTTCTGAGATTTGATCACCCTTTGTTTGGAATTTTGATACTTTTTCCTTACCTTGAAGTCACTCTTTGTTTTTGACGATTTAGAGTCAACTTACTGTTTTCCTCTCATTTATCTAACTGAGTGAAATATTTTGTGAGGAAATTCAAAGGTCTATACAACATCCCATTTGATCTTTGAGGTCATCTTGTCCAAGCCTTTTTCCTTCTTTTTGGGTTTTTTGGTTTTCTTTTTGCAAGTTTTGTTATCTTTGTTTTTCTTGTTTAATCACAACGAGAGTGTGTTTTTGTTTGTGTGAAAATTGATTCTAATTGTCTGAACCTCGTTGACATTAAAGTCTAAATGAAATAGGAAGCTTTATATCAGATTGATTATCATTAACACATAAAGAAAAAGGATACATTTTTTATGATTTTTTTTGGATATTAGAACAACATTCTATGAAATTTTTAGCATTATACTGGATTTGATTGAGGATATTGCATTTTAGTGTTTGACAGTGAAAAGAACATTTTTCTCCTTCCCTTAAATAGGAATTCATTGAAATAAAATAATGCTTATCATTTCTCATGCATTTTTTGGGAATTGAGTCATACTACCATCAGTTTCACTTTCATACACCCTTGAGTAAAGAACAACTGCAAAATTAATGCTAATTAAAATTTATCTAGAACATTTTGTTTTTAGAATCTTCCACCAACATTTAGACTATGATTAGCACTTTGGATTTGGCTATGAGTACAACTCTCCAAAGTATTCAAAACAAGCATTAGCATCTTTCAATAGGGAGAGAAAATCCAATTGTCGTATAGGCTTTCTAGGATGCCCCTCTCACACAGGGGTTACACACGAGGTCGCATTCGGGAGAGTTATGGAGATTATCCCTCTGTGGTTCAACCATTTGTAGTGGTCAGATCGTATATTGAGGGTTCTTCTTGAGTTTCAGTTGGTTTCATTTGGTCTCGGTGATTCATGAAATTCGAATCCATTTGGGGTCCTATGGAGTTCTACCGGTCCACTTGTCCTCAGTTCTCTCGAAGGATTTCAGACTTGTTACCCTGCTCATATGTTCAGACTGGATTGTCGACTATACCCACCCAAGGTATGACTATGAGTTGGTGTCCTTAATATCCATAATATTCAGGTACTTACACAAGGTGACGGTGAAGGGAAGTCTCACTGTACCTGGAATAGACATTGGTCAAACTCACTCGGGCTCCTTGTAGGGTAAATCCACAATTACTGCGTGGAAGCTTGCACTAAGGCACAAGTCCATTAAGTAGGTCACCATCGTAACTACTCCACCATATCCTAGCCCCTTCTTGACTTGATCACGCGACGTTGGATTTCATCACCAACTAGTATGGTCATTGAGAGAAGGTTTTTTTTGCTTGGTTTGATTCCTATATTTGATTAGTGCATGATGTTTCTTTTTTGTTAGTTGGACATAGATTTTTTCCGTCGAATTTTTTCTGCCAACATTGACCCTCCATGTCGTTCGCATAGGGTACAAGGACTTCCCCCAGAAAATATGGAAGATTCTACCCCTTTACCCCCTTATTCCATGGAGATATATCATCAACAGAGCGAGGTCCACAACATTATAACCTCACAGGAGGATGTTTCCACCTCTTTAGAAAATTTTCGAATTGTTACGGATTCTATGGAGGCTTTCTGCATTTCTGCAGGATATGAAAAGCATTTTCTCCAGCTGAATTCAACCAGAGAACCTATTGTCATTGATCCTTCTGACATTCTGACCGGGTCTCATTTAAGCCCTCAAGTCGGAGACCCCCTTTGGACTGCTGACATAGTTTGAAGCACACCTCGCACAATGTGAGACCTTTACGGATTAGGAATAAGTGTTGATATACCTGTTATATCCAAAATACTTGAAACATTTGTTACCTACACCATACCTTTAGATCATTTTACTGATAAAACCATTATTTCAACCACACCGTTTGTTGGTCCGAACATGTAGTCTATTAGTCCAAGTTTGACTATTTTCTCTCCAGATGGCCCATTCTACAATGGTCCCTCACATTGCAACTATTCCCACCGATAATGTGGTGGTTAGCCAAGCTCCCATTGGTACACCACTATCATCTAGGCCTTCTTTGTCACTTCCCCTTGGGTATAGAGCATCGAATTCTTCTGTTGTCAACACTACTCAAGTTATACCTGAAAGTTCTATACCTATAAAACAACCTAGAGAGACTGGTATTGGTGGGTCTAATCCATTAAGCGGCACTAGTCAGTCATTTACATCTAGTTTCCAAATTCCAGGGACTCAACCTCATGCTGGGGGGGAAACCTCTGTTTGGGGGGAAACCTCCTTTTGGAGGGAAACCTATGTTCGGAGGGAAACCTCCATTTGGAGGGAAAACTCATGTTGGGGGACAGCCTCAAACTAGATCCCATCATCAACCTTCTGGATATAATGCATCTACAACGCCTAATCTGTGGAATGTCCCTTTCCCAGGAAACCCACAGTTCTCTGGGGGACATAATCCTCAAGGCCTACAACAACCACCTCTTTCTCAAGGGACTAATCTATATCCTCCTTATGGACAAAATGTTTACCACTATGGGAAAACACCAAATCCAACTTATAATCCTCAAAACCATTTCGATTATCCTCCACTCGCACATGTTTCTCAACCCTCCTTGAATCTTGTTTACTCTGGTCAGAAACAACCGTATGCAAGAGGACCTACTGGTTACAATTATCCACCTAACCCATTTTACGGTCCTACTAGTGTCCCTATGCCACACCAATATCACCCTCAGGTTAACTGACAGATACCGTTCCTTGCTACGTTGGATCTCCCAGACTTGTCTCAGTTGACCAATGATCCTATACGTCATTATCCTTTCTGGACAGTGATTCTGGATAAACTACCTTCTGATATTCCAAAATTTGACGGTAAACCTAGAGAAGACCCAAACAACCATGTGATGACTTTCCATTTGTGGTGTTCATCAAACTCCTTAATGGACAATTCTATACATTTTCTTCTTTTCCAGTGAACACTTACGGGTTCAACAGCTAAGTGGTATATTGAAATGCCATGCGGTGCTTTCCAAGACTTCAACTCCCTTGCCATGTCCTTCCTCACACACTTTCAAATACCCATCTGATACGAGACAAGTATCGAACTCTTGACCTCCCTTCGTTAGACCAACTCTGTGCATATCTCTGATCATATTCATGAGTGGAGACGATGATGAAGGTTGATCAAAGTGATCATTCCTGACCAATGATTGGCAGAATGGTTTACCAAATCACTTTTACCTATGATTTCTCATGACATCGCTATGGGTGGCATAGTTATCAAAGAAGAAGCCATTTCCAGGGCCCAATACTTAGATTTGGTTTATTCACAGTTTGGTACTTTATATGAGTTGATTCCAAATGCTACCCATGCCACTAATGATCCATCCAAACCTTCATCCTCATCACATGTGGATGGCGTCATTGGTTCCTTCAAAATGCAATCTACATCCCAGTCGACTGGAGTTGCACCTCATTCTACTTCCATGTCCACTCCTAGTTCGACTGCACCCTCCTCTACCTCCTCTCATACCTAAATCTTTGAGATGAATGCAATTCAGTCTACCCCTTCACAACAATCCATAGGTAAGAAAAAGACAAACAACAAAAAAAAAATCATAATAACAATGAAAAACCTAAAGCTCAAAACCCACAACCTGCTAACGAAAAGAAACCACAACGAAAACCAAATTTCCCATGTCTTATTTGTGGTGAAGATCACTACACTTGAGACTTTCCACATCGCGATTAAGTGGCCAAACTTTTCAAGGGGAATTCCCAACCCATCGTGCTTGCTCAACCTTTTCCTCAACAACAATCTATGGTTTCTCAAACCCCCTCTCTAGGGGGCATTTCCAGCCACCCTTCTCATGATGAAGCCTTGACAAGTTCCCGTATATATATATATTTAACGAGATTTATTTAACCACCTTCTCTACGACCTACGAAACACCAGTTAAACCTGAAAAAGGAAAGGTCACTAACGGTTCTTTATCGGATCCATCACCATCCTTTGTTATTCCTCCATCTGTTAGTCCTCTCTCTAGACCACTTCATATCGAGAAACCTATGTTTGACTATATCTTATGCCCTCCTAAGAGAACTATATGTAAATCTACCTTTATTCCTAGTTCACGTGCTACCCAGAACTACAACATTGTTGAAGATTTGGATCAAGCACCGTGTTCTATGTCTGCGTTAGAAGTTCTACAACACTTCCCCAGTCAATGTAGAACTCTATTGGTGCTTTTGATCCTAAGTCATCCAACAATATCATGTTTAACCTGGACAATTATACATCTCGACTCTCCCACCAACTTTCTTTCCAAATTGATGTTGTTGTTCACAATCAACAAATTCACCAAACCATCTTGGATGAGGGAGCCTCTACTTGTGTCATGTCTTTAGCATGTTGGAAAGGGTTAAAATCACCCACACTTAACAAATCCCCAATGATGTTACATGCATTCAATGGGTGAGGTTTTGCATCCCCATGGACTCTTCTAGTCCCTACCCATCCAGTTGGGAGGCAAAACCGTCACCATTGATGTCGAGGTGGTCGATGCTCCCCTCAATTACAACTTGTTACTTGAAATAATTTGGTGTTATGCTATGTCTGTTGTTTCTTTTTCGGTGTTTTGATGTGTACCATTTCCTCATCAGGCAAAAATTGTCACTCTCGATCAGTTAGATTTTTGTACACCTGATGCTTGCGCTCCCGCTACCAACAATATTCCATTATTGGGAGATCATAAGATTACGTATGAAAGTGTTGGTGTAGGTTTGTTAAAAGATTCCACCCTCATGGGTACCTTTCCTGCACGACTTCCTCCTACCACGCATCATATTTACACAATCAATATGATTTTGACTACGACTTATTAGTCTTTGGAATCATTTGATCCCTGGATTTTACCTAGTCCTATATAGTTTGATGTGATAGGTGACACCATGCCACTTAGTCCAGTTGAGGCTTCATACATTTCTATTCAATCAGCCTCTCCCTCTTTGGATGAACAACATCTCTTGGCACCCAACACCTATTCGATGCCATCTTGGTTAAATTCCTTGGCATCTTCTTTTGACTACATTTATCAAATATTTCCATCCGACGAATCTATCATGGAAATGCTTAGCATTGATGACGTACCTTGGGACGATAACCATCATTGATCCTCTTTTATTCTACCTCTTGAATAAATACAGGAAGATATACACTCTATCTTCCCCCCCCCCGATGTTGGTTACTTTCCACAATCACCCATACTTACAAAAGATACTCTTTCTGATGGGAATTTAGGCAACATTACCTCCATGGTTTTTATTGACATTTCGATCAAGGAAGGTGTCGTGGAAAATATTAATATCATTGTTAATTGTTCGTTCGAGGAAGTGGTTTCTTATACCTCTTTATTTAAATAATTCTGCGATGTCTTCTCTTGGAGCTATGAGGAAATGTCAGGGATCGATCCTTCGATCATTGTGCATGAGATTAAAACCTACCCAGGTGTAAAACCTATTCGACAGAAACTCCTCCTGGTCCATCCTAAGAAGACCGCGACTATTAACGTAGAAGTTGAGAAATTATTGAAATCTGGCTTCATCTATCCTGTCCCTTTGACAGAATGGGTTTCTAACATTGTTTCAGTTACTAAGAAGCAAGGGACCATTCGTCTCTTCGTTGATTATAGGGACCTCAATAAGGCTTGTTTGAAAGAGAACTACCCTACACCCTTCATCGACCATATCATTGATAATTGCGTAGGTAGAGTTATTTTCTCTTTCATGGATGGTTTCTCAGGGTACAACCAGATTGACATTTTACCTACTGATCAACATAAGACAACCTTCATTTTCCCATGGGGAAATTTCGCATATCGTAAACTATTGTTTGGCCTAAAAAATGTTGGTGCCAAATTCCAGCGGGCCATGTTATACACTTTCCATGATATCAAACATATTTTGGAACCTTATCTCGACGACTTACCTACCCATTCATCCAGTCGATCAGACCATTTTGGTCATCTATGGGCTATTTTTATTCGATTTCGGTTCTACCGAATTCGTTTGAACCCACATAAGTGTATCTTTGTTATCGAATTAGGTCGACTCCTCAGCTTCATTATTTCCAAGGACGGGATTCGGGTGGATCACTTAAAATTTAAGGCTATCCTTGCTTTACCTCCACCTAATAATCTAACACAACTCCAAAGTTTGCAGGGGAAAGCAAACTTTCTTCATCGTTTCATTTGTAACTATGTTGATATTACCAAAGTATTTATGTGAATGTTGCAAAAAGACACCCCTTTCATCTGGGATGATACTGCTCAATGATATTTTGTTGCTCTTAAGCATGCATTGACCAATGCACCTCTCTTGCATCCTGTGAACTATACATAGGATTATATCCTTTACTTAGAAGCCTCTACTTCCACTATTTATATGGTGTTATTTCAAGAGGACCTTATCGGTGAGGAACACATGATATATTATTTGAGAAAAAAATTATCTGGTCCTGAGCTCCGATATTCACATGTTGAAAAGTTGGATTTGGCAGCTGTCATCGTTGTCCAGAGATTATGTCATTACATTTTTCTATGCACCACCACAGTTATAGCATACTCTAACCCCATGTATCACATTCTGACACGTCAAGTTCTTGGGGGAAAATATTCTAAATGGATATTCATCCTTCAAGAGTTTGATCTCGAATTTGTTAAGTCCAAAGCTAAAAAATATTTGGTGTTTGTGGAGCTTATCTGTGACTTTCCCCATGCTGATGACGATACTAAGCCCAGAGATTCTCTCCCCGATGAGACTTTGTTTCTCATCAGCACATCTGAACCTTGGTTTGGAGATATACTTTTTATCTCTAGACCCAACGTTTTCAGCCCGATATCTCTCATGAAGAGCGTCGTCCTATCCGCCATCATTCTTGTCGCTACCTTATCATTGGTGACACATTGTTTCATCGTGGTATTGATATTATCCTATGATGATGTTTGACTCATGAAGAGCCTAAACATGTTATTAATGACTGTCACCTTGGATCCTGTGATGGTCATCTTTTTGGGATGGCTACAACTCAGAAAATATTACGTGCCAACTACTTTTGGCCTTCTATTTTCAAATATTGTATTGAGGCAGTCAAAAAATGCCCACCCTGCCAAGTTTTTCCCAAAAAGGCACACACCCACCCCGCTCCATTGCATCCCATTATTTCCATTGACCCCTTTTCCAAATGGGGCATTGATTTCATGCAATGTAAGCCTACCTCAGCTGGGGGGCACAGTTATATAATCATCGTCGTCGATTACTTTACAAAATGGGCTGCGGCTATGCCTATATTTTTGAACGATGGTCATACTGCAGCCCTTTTCTTTTTCAATCACATCATCACTTGCATTGGTGTTCCAAAATCCATTGTCACCGATCATGGTTCACATTTTCAAAACCAGATGATGAGTGAGTTACATGCCAAATTGGGTTTTCGCCATGAAAACTCATCCTCGTATTATCCTCAAGATAATGGACAAGTTGAATCTATCAAAAAGGTCCTCAAAACTATGATCCAACAGATGGTAGTGGAAAACAAGACATCTTGTCATTTACAATTTTTCTCCATTCTCTGGGCTTATCGGACCTTAGTAAAACCTGCTACTAGATTCACTCCCTTCCAGTTAGTATATGGCATAGAAGTTGTCTTACCAATCGAGTGCGAAATTCCCTCGTTGAAACTCAAAGTAGAACTCCTGCCCCACACTTCTATTGAAGAAGAACATTTCTTACACTTGACTAGGCTGGATGAAACACATCGTGATGCTACTCTCATCAATGAGACATATCAAAAATGAATCAAGAATCAATACAAAAAATCTATCCATCCTCTCACTTTTGCAGAAGCAGACCTAGGCCTCGCTTACGACAAGGATCATGAAAAGTTAGAGACAGGTAAGTTAGAACCTCTATGGCATGGTCCTTATATCATGCAATGTGTTTTACATAGAGGCGCCTACAAGCTAGTTGACTACAATGGAATCTCCCTCAGTGAGCCCCAGAACGGGCCTTACCTTAAGAAGTACTATGCATAGGACATCTAGCATACATGCTTTGTACACTATTGTATTTTTAGTTTGGTGTGTCTTTTTATCTTGCGTGCACGAGTTTTTCCTTAACCACTTATACTGTGTCTTGTGTTCATGTGCATAGATGACATCCTCCTTTCCTATCTTTGTCAGGTTTGTGGATGGCGAGAGTCGACACACTCAGAACATTACTTTTGCATATTGGATCATTTACCACTCTGACAAGTTGGTGAGTTCAGGAGGTATTTTCTTAGGATCGACAACTAACAACATGGAAGAATATCATGTTGTCATCGGACTTTTAACCGAAGACTCCTCCCTAGGAATTTCTCACATGATCGTCAACCTAGACTCCCAACTCATGGTCTGTCAACTTAATCAAATCTACGCTATTCACAATTCTATCCTCCTACATCTCCACTTACAATTTTTTCATCTTGAACGAATGTTTGATTTTATTGAATACAGACACATACCAAGAGAACTCAATACCATTTCGGATTCGTTAGCTAATTACATTATGGATAGGTATCTCACACATAGATAAGTTTTCACAAAGGAAATAAATCACATCACATAAAAGACATCGTTATTTGCAAATCATTTGGCACTGTAAAAACTCAGAAATGTATATATATACGGCATGACTGAAAATGTTTGATTACATCAAAAAAGTACATAGAAGGGAAAAATGTTGGGTCCTCGTGCCCATAATATCGTCATAAATACTATAAAAAAAAGTCAGTGAGGTCTTAGTCCTCCCGCATCACATTGTGCTCCAAGTAGCACACCACCGCACATGCTACTCGTCTCAGTAAAGAGTTAATACTCTAAGGGACTCCCATTGTGTGTCTATGCAAGTGCAAGGGTACATTCTCCCTCTCAAGAGGATGGATACCCATCGTAAGACCATGGAGGTGTGTCTCCACCTCTTGGAGACCCCCTTCCGCTAATACTACCTAAGCATCCATGCAGCACCCCAATGTCGGTATCTCTGCCAGATGTGTTGCTCCCCTGTCTGCATGATGAAACGATACATCCTTTAGAAACTCTTCTATGTACCCAAAACAAAATAAAATAATATAAGTTTTAAAATCCAAAACAAACTTGACAAGATCTTTTTTGGTTTCTTACCTCACGCATCCCAATCATCCCCTTCTTTAAGAGCCAAGTCCATGCTTCCTCGGAAATCCACTTCGGCGTATGGAAAGTCTTCTATCACGATCAATTAGCGTCTAATCCAAGAAAAGAAATCATTGGTGAATTTGAACTCTGAATCTGATCATAGTCTTGGAGACAAGCTAGTCCATCGCTCCATAAGTGGTTCTCCCACTGGCCATACTGCTTATGCAATTTGAGGTTGCATATGAGGAATGCATTCTAAGAAGAAGGAAACCAAGAATGAACCATACTCGAATTTCTTCTGCTGCCTTGCTCTGCATCTCGTAACATGCTCCTTTGCATTCTAAAGGAACCCTACACTCCAGTTAAATAGTGTTGGCTCTAGACACTGTAAACCATAGGCCACCTGTGATCTTGAAACTAGGTGCGAGCTGGTACTTCCCACTATACTCATAATGTCAAAAAGAATGGACCGAAGAGGTAGATCCCTGATATCTTTGATTATGATTCTACCTCCCACTAGTCTCGCTCCTGGGACACAATGGTTTGCCAGGTACTCATCCACAGGTCCAGGAAGTGCCCTTTGTCCAGATAAAACTATGCGAGCCCCTCTTTTCAAGAGGTTGATCAGGAAGTATACATATTCCAACTCAATGTTGAGAAGTTGCATTGCGATTTGGAACCCTCATTCTGGGACGTTCCATATGCCGATCATATGCTTGAGAAGAAAAATTTGTTTCTTCATTTTTTGCATTTTGAAGAACTTGAGGAGACCGCAATTCCTTAATGCAGCCCGTGTTCGAGGAATTTGCAAGGCAGCCAAATCATCGAGCCCATGCTCTCTTTCTTTCCACTCGATCATGATTATTTCCAAATTCACCTGCAATCATCAACCATCAAAGTTCATTAATCACATTTTTCGACAATTTTTGGGCAATTGAAAAACTTAAAAAAAAAAAAATTGCTTTGTCTATGAGGCCAATGCCCCCTTTATATGCACATTAGTATGCCAATACTTCCCCACAGTAGCCACCAGGGTGCTTTAAAAAATTAGAATGCACACCTTCACGTTTTGAGAGAGCGCTAGCAAATTTTGGGCATTTTTCTTATGTTTTTTGGCAATGCCCTCTCCACCACTACATCAGAGCGTTGACACAAGTTCATTAGCTTGCATGAGTGCATGCAAAATCATGCAGCACTCCCCCACTAATCCTAGAGGAGCGCTGAGCCTTTTTGGGTGCTTGAGCCAACCTAGTGTTGGCAAATATTGGACAAGCAACGAATGCGTGTTGATGATTGTTGTCTTTGATGGCAACAACAGAAATGGCAGGATATGCAGAATTTGGGGATTTGGACGTAAAAGCACAGGAGGAACAACATTGAAGAAAACATGCGCATTGAAGAAAACGCGCGCAACAGAATTTTACGGAGAAGAAGGAAGATGGTGACTGTTGGATCCCATCCAAATTTCCCAAAAGGCCAATAGCCGTCAGATCTGCAGAAGTTGCGAGGGAGATAAGCCATCGGAGAATCGGGGATCGAGATTTCATATTGCAAAGAACAATGACTACGAAAACCCCGAAATCGCGATATGCGATTTCGCGATTTGATTGCAACCGTTAATCAAGCAGGGATCTGGACCGTTCATTTGTATGGACACGTGGCAGCCAGGAGGCCTCATCGGCAATTCGGGGATCGGGATTTCAAAGTGCAAAGAACAATGTCAATGAAAACCCCGAAATCGCGAGACGCGAA
>ML818015.1:169844-187086 GCA_009831015.1 Picea engelmannii
CACATTGAGTTGGTGCTCAATTGTAGATGATGTACAGAACTGAAAAAGACTGCCTATCATTTCGAAGAAGAAGAGGTTTTCTCCCTTTATGGGTTTCCTCGTGAAAATCTGTCTCTGTGTGTATTCTATGTGTGACTGATGATTTTTACTCTTACTGTCCATATGTTGTATGTTGCTTGATGACACATGAAGAAATATTAATAATTGTTAAGAAGGTATAAAATTATTTAAGCTTATATACAACTGATTCACCCCCCCCTCTCAGTTGTATTAGTATTTCCAACACCTAGGTGTTATTGGACAAATTGGTAGGTGCAGACACTAACAGATCTCCCTAGATCCACCTGGATCTAGAAAAAAATAGGATAGGACACGACTCTTTTCCTAAGTTGTAATCATTGAATCTACTGATCGAAAGGAATAAGTGACATGCATTTATATCTCTTCCTTAGGTCTTTGTTGTTCCCGCTTCGCTCCGGTGTTCTCGTGAAGTCAAGTCCAAGACAACACAAACCAACCAAAGTGAAGATGACAAAGTATATTCAATGTCAACTTATGCATATGATCAAGGAATTACACAATAAAGTAAGAGTGACTTTATGGGAACGGGACATGCCACTGTATCATATTAATTGAAAGTAGAAGATACAACCTGATCGCCTTGATGTTGCAAGATTCCTTTTAGTGACCCTTGTTTCCAACACACACACAATTTCTCTGTACTTGCATGAAGAAAATCCAATTCCTCTTGATAGACCAAATAGAGCCTTCAATCTTATGTCCAAGCAGGGTTCTTCACACAATTCTTTCACCAATTATTCATTCAATATTTATTAACCTTTTCCATGAGAAACCTTTCAATATATAGGAGAAGGAGAGATGGTTACATGGATGAGAATGATCCCATCAAATCTGAGAAGTCAATAGAATGAAAACCATGCAAATGCCAACTCATTTTCTAGAAGATTCCCTTCTAGAACCCTCGATACCTCTTCTCCTTTCCAAGCTTAAAAATAGGTTCACACCCTATATATGGAGAAGACTACGAGAAGTTCACACCCTAAGTATGGGTGGCCTATGAGAATGAGGTATTCTTGCACCTTAGACCATAGGCAGCCTGTGAACTCATCTTAAAAATATGTTTTTTGGAAGAAGACAGGAGTCACTTTTCTCAAGAAAAAAGTCCTTATTGGGAGCCTAAATACATCACTGTTAAGACATCACCAAAGTGAACAAAATCATGTGTAATATAATTCCCCCGAAAGTATGAGGCCGGAATCTATGACAGCTGAAATACTTTGTAAACTGTGTCTGTGTGTCAGAAACCAAGAGCGCACCTAATCGTAAACTTGCAAACAACCAAGCATCTGCAGAATATAATACCAGTTCTGAGGTAGGCATTCCCATACTTAGATCACAGACATATGACATCATGAATGTAGGTCATGGCCACCAATCATACATCATGGATCCCTGTCGTCAAAATACTGCATAGCCACCAGGAATGCACTGTGGATCTACGCGAGAAGACTTAAATTAAGAGGACATAGCCACATGACATACAAAGTGGATCTGTGTGCCAATGCAAATAATACATACTCCATCGCAACCTGGATCAAAAAGATGAGACCCAGGGTCTTCAATCGCGTCACCTGAAAGTACATATCTATCCATGCGATTACATGTGTCGAAGTCGAACATGGTAGAAACCACTTGATTACTGGTCATTGATGAAACCGTTAACAAGTGTGAGGGAAATCGCCATTAATGTCAATGACTCCCAAGGTACACTAGTACAATCCAATGAATGTGAATAAATGAGCTGAGGTCAAACATTCGACAGAACCTCCTGATCAAGGGTCAATAATGAAAGCCCACTGTCGAAAGCGAGGAAACCTGCCATTGAGGCATGCAAGTTCCAAGGTACCAAATAATTTCTAAGTCTTGTTTTCGGATAATGATTTGGAGTCTATGGAACAAGACTTATCACAGGAGGGCCTTGATGTATCCCCCATCAGTGACATGAAATAAGTAACATATTTTGAAGGTGAAACAGAGTATGAATATAGGTTGAAATGGAAACAGGAAAGGCTGACATAGTAAGAATGGACAACTGCAGATGGCCGACTCAATAGAGGGTTTGGATGAAATTCTCTTGAACATATGAATGACACGACCAAGGACTTGGTAGCATTGACTCAAAAATGACCCAGGATATGACCTTGTAGCAAGTCGAATGAGAGATAAATGGATTTCCCAAACCGGTTTCAAATAATGAATAGGGGGTGTCATGTTCAAGAGCGACGCTTACTGCCATCAATATGAATACGAAAACACATCCCTTTCCCAAAATTTCCCCCACCATTTCTAGTGAGTACCTCTTTATTTTTACACAAGCTTGAGGAGGATAACATATGCTTATTGATGTAAGCTCATCCTTCACACGAGTCCCTTGGAGTATGTTTAACGAACCCTAGGAAGGAGTGGCTCAGTCCCATTACTAGTCTTTTGATGTTTGTTTAATGAGTCGAAAGACAGAAAACTCGGGGGTTTTTCATGTTTTGCGAGTCTGAAAAACACTTAAAGAGAACTCTCTCAGTTCCTTTTTCGTAAAATAGTTCGACAGGACCAAAAAAGTGATAAACTATCGCTCATCGAACGTTTTGTTCAGATAATTTTACGAGCGTGAATAGAACAAGGTCGCTCGGCGATCTTTTCATTTTTACGGAGTGTGAAAAGAGCTTAAAGGATATTCTTTTGTAGTTGTCGTTTTCTTATTACCATGATGCGTACGAAAATATGAGAAAAGTATACTCGGTTATGTTCTCATGTATTTTCGAGCACGAGAACGAACGAAGACTGAGCTCGAGGTTTTTCTAAAAATCATAAAAAGCAATCGTACATGCGATGAAAAAGAACAAACATCCGTACTCCTTCGTGTGGAATTCAAAGTTTCTATATCTGCAAAAAGTTGCACTCATAGGACTATCAGGCATTAGGTTTTATGGACAAAACAATATAAAAATCAACAAAAATGGTAAAAAGTGAATAAATATGGGTGAAAAGGGCTTTTACCATTTTCATTGTGATTTTGCCAAGAACTTTGCCCAATAGACCTCATTTTCCCCCAAATTTTGTTGCTCAATCGTGGGAGGCATAAGTGACCATTTGGCGAACCGTCTCCGCCAACGAGGTAAGCTCTTGATCTTCTACCTTTTCCATGGTTTAGTTTTAGTTTTTATTGGCAATTTTCAAGGTTTTGGGTTCATTTTAGAGCCAAAACTTGCGCCCAAGAATTCTCGTAGGCTAGCCATGTGGGACCTGTGAGAATCTAGGATTCTCATAGATAGACTTAAGGGCACCTGCGAGAATCTCGCACTGTGCTAAAGGGGCACCTGCGAGGGCCGAAAAATGAAATTTCAATTTGATTTTTGCTCAATAAAAATTATGCCAAGGTTTGAAATAAGTTGCTGACCCTTCTCTTATGGTTCTTGTGCAGGCATTTGACCATCACGATGCTGGAGTGGCAAGAAAGAGAACATGAGGAAGAGGATTCCATTTTCTGGAATGACCCGGGTACCGTTGCTACCCTCCAAGACTGTGGGCTCTTGAAATTCTTCAGGATTCTGGGCATGAGGGCCCAAATTAGGTTGTTGGAGTACCTGGTTCATATGTGGGACGTGGACCAACAATTGTTTCACGTGGGAGTCCACACATTGATCCTAGATATCGGGGATATCTATTTTCTAACAGGGTTATCACGGCATGGGTACCACTCTAGCTTGACCGGTACCGAGGTGGTAGACTCCCTATGAGTGAGTATTATCGCCAGTACTATGTTCCTGAGGCAGAAAGAAGCAAGGGCAAGGTTGTTATTTGGGGGGTCCAAAACTTGACCCTGCGAACCATCTTGTTCCCAATAGCATACATAGCTAGGCGCAGCTCCACACATGGCTCTCCAGAGCTACTTCCAATACGCCATAGAGTGCACAGAGCCACGAGTCTTCAACTAGTCAAATGCAGTTCTCCGCAGTATGAAGAGGCAATTGACGAAGTGCAGGAGGGGCAACTTGAAGCAGTTTGGGTACGGATCACTTTTGGTGTCCTTATTCCTCGAGAGGGTCCCATTGCTGAGATTATAGGTTGATTGGGGTTTACCATCCCCACAAGATCTGAGGATGCTGAGGTGGTGCAACCTTATGGCCCAACACATAGTTGGGCCCATCATCAAGTATAATGATTCATTTTTCAATTGGTTGTGGCCATAGATGTTGATGATTGATGAATACGCATATGTCGATTTGGACTTTCGAGGGGATCTGGATTTGTCCCTACCTGAGGATGATCATTGGGGTGACCTAGGTAAGAAGTACACGTTTTGTTCTTTTAAATGTTTTTGTAATTTTTATCATATAAAATGTTTTTATGTTTGTCCAAGAACTAATCAAAAAATTTCTTTTTGATGACATAGATGTGGGGCCATATCGACCTCCAGGAACATCTCCTATTCAGCGACGAGGAGAGGCAGCTCCAGTGGCATGATGGGATTGTGAAGACTACGAGGCCGTGGAGCATAACTTGGAGGGGTTGACCACTGACATCCCAGATATGGCTATTGGGGAGATCCCTAGGCATTATCAGCGCCACACTATGGGCATGTCAGAGTCTATTAGTCGACTGCTTCGTAGGGTGGCCCAGACAGTTGTGTTTTATCATGAGCATCACCCATGACACTATTTTGTAGAACCTATGAGCTTCACATTTTGAGATTTTGGTCCTTGGACATAAACGTTTTGTAAAAACTTTTGATCGTTATATACATATATATGGCTTCTACCGGCTTATCTTGTGTTGTGTGATACATGTGATGTGATTGGTTTATAAATGGCCCAAATGTCTATCTAATACATAGTTAGCTAATGCATCAGTCAATGTATTTAGACATCTAGGAATGTGTTGATACTCAATATAATCAAAATAACGTTCCAAGAGGCGAATTCGTAAATATACCCGTAATAAATTAGGACTTCGAATAGCATAGACATTACTTAGTTGTAGTACTACTAGCTGCGAATCGAGTCGTACAACTAAGTGGCAGATGCCGAGTGAAATAGAATCAATCAACAATTCGATGACGGCTCTATACTCTACAATATTGTTGGTCACACGACCGAGACACACACCTCGTAGAGTGATAAGTTCGTTTGTAGGGGCATAAATTGCCCAAGCAGCAGAAGCAAGGTTCTGAGTACTACGGCTAGTGCCATCAGCAAAGCCAATGTGGGGTAGCAAAGACTCCGACATCTGGAAACCAAACACAACGTAACATAAGAATTCAAGGGCAAAGACTAGATAATGAAAAAGCATACTACAGTAACACACAAGACGTATGATACAATAAAATACATCTACTCATGCATAGGTCGTCTTAGGCATAGTATTTCCTTAAGTACAACCCATTTCTGGGTTCACTCAAAGGGATACCATCATAGTCCACTAACTCGTAAGCTCCTTTCTCTAAAACTCGTCTAATGATATAAGGACCTCGCCACATAGCTTCAAATTTTCCTGCTCCTAGCATATCCCGATCTTGTTCGTAAAGGAGAACCACATCACCTTCAGAGAAAACACGAGGCTTGACATGTTTTTCGTATTGAGCTTTGACACGTTTCTTCTAGGCTTCTATGACTAGGGTGGCGTCGTGATGACTTTCATCTAATCACATGAGATACAATAGATGTTCTTCTTTGACAGAAGTGTTTGGGAGGAGTTTGACGGCTAGTTTTAGGGAGGGTATCTCACATTCAATCGGTAGGATGGCTTCTAGACCATAGACTAACTGGAATGGTGTAAACCTGGTAGCAGACTTAACGGATGTCCAGTAAGCCCATAATGCTGAAAAAAACATCATGTGCGAACTCATTTTGTGAATACCTATCATTCGTCGAAGCATGGTAATGAGGACTTTGTTAATTGCTTCGACTTGGCCATTGACTCATGGCAAAGACCCAACTTTTCAGTGAGTTCAGACATCATGAAGTTTCTAAAGTGGCTACCATGATCTATGACGATAGCCTAAGGAACACCAAAATGCGCTATGATGTGATTGAATATGAATAATGCTGCGGTCTTTTCGGTTTTGTCAAATGCCGGCATCGCCTTGGCCTATTTCGTAAAATAGTCTATGGCTACAATAATGTATCCATGCCCCCCGACCGAGTGAGGGTGACATG
Source organism: Picea engelmannii (assembly GCA_009831015.1). Taxonomy (NCBI): domain Eukaryota; kingdom Viridiplantae; phylum Streptophyta; class Pinopsida; order Pinales; family Pinaceae; genus Picea; species Picea engelmannii. Next base: position 176,078 of record ML818015.1, read on the forward strand.
TCATGAAATCGATACCCCATTTCGCAAAAGGACCAACGGAGACCATAGGGTGAAGAGGAGCAGGATGTGATCGTATTTTATTATTGTAGGTCTGGCAAGCGTGGCATTTTTGGATGACAATTATACAATCGTTAAATAAGGAAGGCCAAAAATACCCTGCTCGCAAGATCTTCTAGGTAGTAGTATACCCATACATATGACCACCACATGCTCCAGAATGGTAGTCATTTAGGTATTTCTCAGCTTCGTCAAACATGAGGCAGCGTCGAAAAATAGAGTCAATCCCACGACGATAAAGAGTATCACCGAGGATAATATACTGACAAGCTTGGTAGCATATTCGACGACGGTCAGTACTAGACAAATTGGGCTGGAAAGTATGGGTTTGGAGATATATGATGATATCTCTGTACCAAATATCATCAAAACTAATCAGGAAAAGGGATTCATCAGGTAATGAATCGGCTGCTACATTTTTCGTCTCAAAGTAGGGAAAGTCACATATCAACTCAGAAAACAATAAGGATTTCTTGGACTTAGCGCGTTCGAATTCTAAGTCAAACTCCTGGAGTATCACGATCCATTTGGAGTATTTACCCCCTAGTAGTTGACATGTGAGAATGTGCTGCATAGGGTTGTAGTTAGAACTTACCGTAGTCTTGCGAGAGAGGATATAGTGCCGGAAACGTTGAACTGCTTGGACAGCTGCCAAGGCCAGTTTTTCAACATGTAAATACTTGGTTTTGGTAGGTGTAATACTTTGACTCAAGTAATAGATGACATGTTCATCGTGAGAATCATCCTCCTGGACGAGAACCATAGCGATGGTGTAATCTGAGGCTGCAATGTAGAGGAAATAATCGTGACTGTAATCAGGTGGGAAGAGAAGTGGGGTACGTGTCAGAGACAGTTTCAAAGCTTTGAAAGCTTTGTTGGCAGTGGTATCCCATATGAACTCAGACCCTTTCTTGAGCAATCACGTAAATCCAAGAGTTAGCTCTGCATAGTTCGGGATGAAACGACGAAGAAAGTTTGCCTTCCCCTGCAAACTTTGTAACTAGCGAAGTGAGGAAGGAGGAGGGATATTGAAAATTGCCTCGACCTTCAAAGGATCGACCCAGATCCCTTGACGTGAAACAATAAAACCTAGAAGTCGGGCAGATTCTACACAGAAGACGCATTTGTGAGGATTCAAGCGTATATGGTAAAACCGACATCAAAGGAAAATGGCTCAGAGGTGTATTGGATGATCGACACGATGCATGGAATGAGCGGGTAAGTCCTCTAGATATGGTTGCACGATGTGCTTGATATCATGGAAGGTGTGAGACATAGCACGCTGAAAAGTTGCGCCAACATTTTTTAAACCGAAAGGAAGTTTCTGATAGGCAAAAGTGCCCCAAGGAAAAATAAAAGTGGTTTTGTGTTGGTCCATGGGAACGATATTGATTTGATTATATCCGGAGAAACCATCCATCAGAGAGAATATTTCACTGTTGGCACAATCGTCGACGATCTGGTTGACAAAGGGGGTAGGAAAGTTGTCTTTAGGACATGATTTGTTAATATCCCTATAATCAACACACATGCAGATTGTGCCTTGTTTCTTGTCTATCGGGACAAGATTGGAAACCCAGTCAGTGAGAGCCATCGGGTAAATAAAGTCAGCTTTGAGAAGTTTCTCGAATTCAATCTTGACAGCGGCCGCTTTACGTGGGTGGACCGGACAAAGTTGTTTCCAGATGGGTTTAGCATCTGGGTATGTCTTAATCTTGTGTATCACAATGTCGGGGTAAATACCCAACATTTCTTCATAGCTCCAGGTGAAGACGTCACTAAATTCTTTGAAAAGTGACTTGTAGGTGAAAATTTCGTCAGGGGAGCACAAAGCACCGATATGCACATTTTCGACAATTCCAGGTTTTATGGATATGTCGAGGGGGATGGTGGGTGAGATATTACTTAAGTTACCTTTGGAAAACACATCGTGTGTAGACTTAGTAATGGTAGAAATGACGACAATGGTCGACGGGGTCGAGATCCATTGGTATCTCTCGATGGTGTGTTGTTCCAGGAAGAGGATGGAATGATGATGCCCATCATCCCAGGGGATGTCTTCCATAATAGACATAATCATCTCATCCATGGGAAAAATGACATGGAAAGGATCTAGAGATAAATCACCAAGAGAGGGGGTAGAAGGGGTTGTCGATTGAATGGCCTAATAGGCGGATTTGACCGAACTCAAAGGCATTTCATCACCATAACGAAGATGATCGTTGGGGTTGGGTACCATCCATGGGTCATGAGATGCAGGGGTTCCGTGAATAGAGGTGGATATCATGTTGATCAAGGTGACATATGGATGTGGAACATAGGGTGGTAGGATAGGGATGGTACCCATTAACGATGAGTCTTTAAGAAGACCCACACCGATGTTCTCATATCTGGGGGCGGGGGGTTTGGAAATGAAAAATATGTTTTCGGTACACACATCTAAGTTAAAGAAGGTTGATTGGTCAACGGTAATTACCTTTCCTTGATGTGGGAAATGCATGACACGGAAAAGAGTCGACACAACTGCACGCATGGAGTCAATCCAGCTACGGCCAAGTAGAAGATTGTAATCGAGAGGAGCATCAAATACCTCCACTTCAACTTGGACCATTTTGTCTTCTAACGTAATCAGCAATGAAGGGAGGAAACCGTAAGGCTTAAAACCTGAGCCATTAAAGGATTTGAGTGTGTTGTGGGATTCAGTCAAAGGAGGAGAGTCGATGGCTTTCCAGCAGGGAATAGACATGACACATGTCGAGGCACCCTCATCGATAATTGTTCTACAAATGTTTTTTTTGGATACAATAACTTGTATTTGGAATGCGAGTTGAGGGGGTAACCTTGGAATGTGATATTCCAAGTCAAAAATTATTAAATTCGTATCTGTAGGGTTGATTCCACCAATAGATTTCAATAGTGCCTTCCATTGTATAAGGAAACTTTGAAGGACTTCGAGGGCTGACATCGTGGATGGTGCTTGGGCCAGATCTTCAACAATACTGTATTTCTGGGCAGCATGGGCATGAGGATTGAAAGACGATTTCTGAACGATGCCCTTTGGAGGAGGGCGAAGAACTATGTCGAGGCTTGGTCATTCAAGATGAAGAGGACCGTTGGTAGGTGGAGTCGTGGGATATGGTTGGACCAACGAAGGAGGTATAGCATCAAGCTTCTCTTTGGAGGAAGAATAATCTTTGGCTCGAGTGGAAAGTGTGATGTCATTTTTCTTTGAATCTCCTGTACACATTAAGACATAGGATGTATTGGAGGGGGAAGGTTGGTCATGAATGACCAATTGGGCCTGTTGTTGAGAAGGGAAGGGTTGTGACAATACGGCTGAAGTGGGTGGTTTCGTGGTCCCTTGAAGGAACTTAGTAACCTTGGCTCGTCGTGGACAATCCTTAGTGTAGTGATCATCACCACAGATAAGACAAGGGTATCAGGGTTTGCACTTATCCCTATCGTCAACAAGTGGTGTTTTGGTTCTTTCTTCTTGCAAATTATTTTTGTCCTCCTTATTCTTACCCTTTCCCTTCGTGGATTTGTTTTTACCGGCGGGGGTAGATTGAACAGCATTTACCTCAGAAGTCTTGTCGGTGGGAGGGGTAGGAGACGAAGCATTTTGAACATTAGAAGAAATGGGTTTGGGGTTGTTTCTAGAGGCTTGGACATAATGCGGTTGGGCATGGAAAGTGCCAATCACATTGTCGGCTACATGAGAAGCAGCAGGAGTAGTTGAAGTGGTGGAAGTAGAAGGACAAGGTGCATCAGGGAGTAAGTCGTAAAGAGTACCCGTTTGCGAGTAAACAAGGTCAAGGTATTGAGCACGACTAATGTCATGTTCTTCTGTCACAACTCCACCCATGGCAATGTCACGACCGATGTCATTCACGAATGATTTCGTGAACCACTCTTCCAGTAAATGATCGGGAAGTTCGATTTTGATGAGACATCATCTCCATCGCCACTCATGAATGTGATTGGAGATATGAGTGGCGTTGGTTTGTTTGAAAGAACTCGAAATATCGGTCCCCATTTCATAACGAATTGGTAATTGGTAGTGGGTGAGGAAATCCATAGCGAGGGTGTTGAAGTCGGTGAAGAAACCTTGTGGTAATTCTATATACCACTTCGTAGCGGAACCCATGAGGGTTCATTGAAAAAGGTGTAAACGAATAGAGTCATCCATCAAGGAGTTAGATGAGCACCAAAGGTGAAAAATCATTACATGATTGTTTGGGTCCTCTCTCGGTTTGCCATCAAATTTAGGGATGTCGGATGGTAGTTTGGCTGGTATGGCGGGACATTGGGGAGAGTGACGGATCGGATCATTTAAAATCCTCGACAAATTCAAGAGGTCTAGGGTGGCTAAGAAAGGTAACTGTATATTCACATGCAGGTACTGGTGACTTTGGGGAGGGAGTCCCATCGGCAAACCAGTGGGACCATAAGCAGTCTGCATATAATGCGAGGATCTGGATAGATTCGGTTGTTGGTGTGGAGGCAAGTAACTCATAGGTTTGTACCCTTGAACAGGGGCATGGGGTTGAGAATTCAAGCCCCAAATAGGATTAGATGTACCTGGATAGGGTTGACCTGTACTAGGGGGTATAATGGAGCTAGCCTAAGGTTGTTTCCCCCCAGTCAGGTGAGGATTATGTTGTATAAGATTATTCCAATACTGGGCCAAGGATGGCAGTATGTTTTTTCCATAGGGTGGGGTCGGTGGGGGTTTCCCTCCAATTAGGGGTTGCATCCCAATTGGGATTTGTCCTACAAGGGGGGGTTGAGTTGGGCCTCCTTGCTGAAATTGTCCACCAACAGGAATCTGGTAATTTGGTGTGAACAACGAAATGGTACCACTAGGATCATTGATGTCGATAGAGGATGGAAGATTTCCTCTGAAAGGGGGCGGAGGAAGTATCTGAATGAAACCGAGAGGATGGTTCCCAGAAGGAGTGGAACTACCAGGAGTCCCGAATGAGATTTGCGCGGGAGTGGGAATAGAGGCATTTAATGCATGGTATCTGGGTGGAAGTGTCAGGGTGACTCTAGGTGAAAGCAGTGTGCCAATGGGGGCTTGGCTAGCCATGGTAATCCCGGTGTGAGGACTCATAGTATCTGTGTAATGCACCATTTGTAAAGGGAGAGTCAAGATGTGGTGAGCTCACTGAGCTTCTGTACCAGGAAAATAATAAGCAGTAGTAAAAGGTACTACGTCTGGATCAGATGTTTCGGGTAGCTCAGGTGAGATAGTGATATCAACGCCTGCTCCTGAGCCAAAGAGATCCCATCTAAAAATTCCAGTAGTCCAAAAAGGATCTCGACCCTCAGGTCCTAGGAAAGGTCCAGTTGGTGATCCACAAGACTGAACAACTAAGTCTCCAGAAGAATTCAATCTCACAATGCGTCTCTCAGAGTCAGGATGAAGTTGAAAGTCCTCTCAAGAATTGGTAATTCATAACCATTCTAGAGAGTTATTTCTTTCCACTTGCAGAGTGGCAACGTCTTGGACTTCACTCTGTTGAGGAGATCCCTCCAGTGAGTTGGTAGGCAAGGGTTGAGAACCTTCCATATTTTCTAGGGATCAGCCTTGCATTCTACGTGAACAACGTGGAGGGTCAATTGTGATCGAGTTAAAAACTTATGAAGGAAATTCTATGGTCAACTTGGGTAAACAAACAACATGCGCTAGTAAAAATCTAGGAAGCAAAACCAAGAAAACAAGACCTTCTAATTCCGAAGTCACTAGTTGGTGATGAAATACAGCGTCACAACAACGAGACAAGAAGGGGTTGGGATAGGGTAGAAAATTTACGTTGACGACCTGCTTAATGGACTTACACCCTGGTGCAAGCTCCCACACATAATTGTGGGTATACCCTCCAAGGAGCTCAAGTGAGTTTGGGCAACGTCGATTCCAGGTACCGTGAAGACTTGCCCCTTCACAGTCACCTTGTGTAAGACCTTAAGAAGATAGGCCACTAAGGTTACCACCAACAATAATAAATCCTAGGGGAACAGTCGACAGTCCGATCCACATGCAAGGGTAGGGTATCTAGCCCGAAATCAGCTTGAGAGGATTCCACTCATCATTGTGGGTATACCTTCAAGTGACCCCCATAATATGTGCAATCTCTACACTGATATCGACAAAGCAGGGTGAGTAACTCTGTTAATCTCAATGCAACCTCGGGTTTGACCCTTGTGTGAGAAGGGCTTCCCAGGACAAAATGTTGCAAATGGAATTTGGCACTCCTTACCACAAGATGCTATTGTGTGTTTTGTGCTTTGGAGAGTGTATCTCACTGCCTATTCCAAAGCTCTAGCCTAGCTAATGTTGGTGTAAAAGAGTCCTAGAAAAGAGTTACTAGTTAAATTTTAAAAATTGCGCAATATTATTAAAGGCTGTTGTTACTCAAAGGAGACGGAAATGAAACTAATGTTGTGTGAGACTCTGACCCAACAATGCATAGACAGGAATGAACGATACAATTTTTTTGTTCGATGAATCCTATTTACAGGAGGGAAAGAGGAGTTTTCTGGAACAATTTGAACTACGATATATGATCTTCTTTGAAATACAATATCAATGAATCATGAACAATGCAAATTCTCTATTCGTTCTATTTCAACAATTGAATGCCAATATTTTCGAATAAAAAGTTGCTTACAAAGATTTTTTTTTTTTTTTTTAATTTTCACTAGAAACCAAACAACAATGGTGGAACTAAGAAAAAATAGCAACTGATGAAAAAGAAATATACAACCAAACCAAACCAATCTTTCAATGAAGAAAAAAATAACAAACAGAGAAGACTAGTCTCTTCAAATGCATGTGGACAACAATTTTCCCAGTAATGAGCAATTGAAAAAGACAATTAATCCCAACTTTTAAACCAATCACTGGCTCCCAACCAAACAAGCACTTGGATTTCAAAACCAGAGATTATATCCTTGTTAATAAAAGGTCAAGAGGTAACAGTTGAGAAAAAATGAACAAGAAGAGCTTTCGATTTCCGAAGACTAATCATTCACGAAATTCAAAGTCAAGAAATAATCAATCACTGGCCAAAGAAGTTCTTTTTAGACACACATACAAATCTGGGCATTTGAGGATACAAAAAATCTTAATCCAAAAAATTTGCAAATGGGTTCGCAGGCAAGCAGTGGGGTATAGTGCGAGAATGAAGGATTCTCACAGGCTGGACACAAGCAGAGTGTGAGAAGTTCGCACTGGACTGAACAGAAGGGTGAGTGGTTCTCGCAGGCTACAGAAGGGTGCAGTGCGAGAAGGCCTGAAACTAAGAAAAATTTGGAAAAAAGACAAAACATTTGAAGGAACTTATGGACCCAGGGAGTCTATTAGGGTCTCCTCAAGACTCAGAGATTGATAGAAATGAAAAATGGTAAGTTAAGAGAAAATGGCCAAGGGAAAACCACCGAAAACCACAAAAAATGGGTTGCATCCCCAGTATGGTCGCCAATTTTTTTATTGGAAAAATTGGTAGGTGCGGACACTAATAGATCTCCCTAGATCCACCTGGATCTAGAACAAAACAAGACAGGACATGACTCTTTCCCTAAGTTGTAATCATTGAATCTACTGATAGGAAGGAATAAGTGAAATACCTTTATATTGCTTCCTTAGGTCTCTGTTGTTCCCGCTTCAGTCCGATGTTCTCATGAAGTCAAGTCCAAGACAACACAAACCAACCAAAGTGAAGATAGCAAAGTATAATCAATGTCAACTTATGCATATGATCAAGGAATTACACAATAAAGTAAGAGTGACTTTATGGGAAAGGGACATGTCGCTGTATCATATTAATTGAAAGTAGAAGATACAACTTGATTGCCTTGATGTTGCAAGCTTCCTTTCAGTGACCCTTGGTTCCAACACACACACAATTTCTTTGTACTTGCATGAAGAAAATCCAATTCCTCTTGATAGACCAAATAGAGCCTTCAAGCTTCTGTCCAAGTAGGGTTCTTCACACAATTATTTCACCAATTCTTCATTCAATCTTGCTTAACCTTTTCCATGAGAAACCTTTCAATATATAGGAGAAGGAGAGATGGTTACATGGATGAGAATGATCCCATCAAATATGAGAAGTCAGTAGAATGACAACCATCCGAATGCCAACTCATTTTCTAGAAGATTCCCTTCTAGAACCCTCGAGACCTCTTCTCCTTTCCAAGCTTAAAAACAGGTTCACACCCTATATATGGAGCAGATTGCAAGAAGTTCACACCCTAAGTATGGGTGGCCTACGAGAATGAGGGATTCTCGCACCCTAGACCATAGGTAACCTATGAACTCATCTTAAAAATATGATTTTTGGAAGAAGACAGGAGCCACTTTTCTCAAGCAAAAAGTCCTTGTTGGGAGCCTGAATACATCATTGTTAAGACATCACCAAAGTGAACAAAATCATGTGTAACACTAGGGAATCAATTTTTGCACCTAATTATTGCCTTAAAACAAAATTTGAACTGTACAAATGAAATAAAGGAAGAAGAGCACCAACCTGGTCCAAACGGCAAGGAAAATAGATGATTGTAGCTCTGGCACCGAACAATGAAAGATTCACCTCCAAAGCACGAATTCTCCACTGCTACAAATCTTTGCACAAATGAAATGGTAAATGATATTTTTACCCCATTTTACTATTATAAATTTCATTTTTTCCTAAGATATAGTTATTTTTGGGTTTTGAAAATATTTTGGAGGCCTTATTAATCTCCTGGAATGCAGTTTTGACATTATTGGCAAGTTTCAAAGTCGTTTTGTTCATTTTTTCATCTTGTCACATTCACGAGCATAGTATTAGTTCGTTCTCAAGCTCAAAAACATAAGAATGTGCCAAGTAAACTTTTATCTCTTTTTCAGACCCGCATGGATACACGAAAAAGGAACCCCTTGGAGTCATCTTTAATCTCTTTTCAGACTCTCTAAATGTGAAAAGATTGCCAAGTGATCTTGCTTCCTTTCCCACTCATTAAAAGGTTTAAAAGGGCGTATTTTGAGTGTTACACATTAAAATTACTCATTAGAATGATGGCCTAGTGTCGTCATTACCAATGTCGCAAGTGTCTCATTTTGGCCGCAAGTGTCACAATATCATAATGTTGTCTTGCCTATGTTGTGTCTCAGACGAAATTATCAAGAACACTTACAAGACACCTGAAAAGACTAGTTTTGAAGAGGATAAGTCATTTGACAAAGAGTATAGGTCTTTTTCCACTAAGAAAACCACTAAAAAATAATTTTTGGAAGGAGGCTCTCCCCTATACACTGTCAAGGAGTGCCAATGCTCTGTGAACTCTTTTGGGGGAGAGTTCCAACGCTCTGTGCCCCATTCTGAGGGAGCACTGGCCTTTTTTGAGTGAATTTTTGGATTGTTGAGGGAAATCAAGGAAGAATCCATTCATATCTGGAGTTGGTTGGATTTGGATCTGAGGTCAAGGATCGATCTTAGGGAAGATCCACAACTAAAGGAGAAGAATCCTCAACTTATCCCAAGAATCTCTTAAGTGGTTAGACCTCTCCAAGCCTATATAAGGAGGCCTCTTCATGGTGAAAGGGGAGACATTGTGAAGCATCAAACTTATGATCTCATAAGGGAGATATCATTGAAGCATCATCATTCAGTGTGTGGATTATTTGAGCAAGGGTCTGGAAAAAGTGAGCTTGGTGAAGCTGTTGCACCTACATCCGTGGTTGTAAGCATCTCACTTTGTTTTCATTAATACAAATATATGCTTGGCCTGTTTCCTTTAAAGTTTGTGTACGTTTCATGAACTTGTTTCTTTCATAGATCCATTATGAAGCTAATCATGGTAGATTAGGAAGTATCTCCGTTGTTTCTCATTGTATTGCAGGACCTTCTGAAGAACTTGGAGACCAAGATCAGCCTTGATCAAGCAAGGACAAACACCGGTAAAAGGTATTTACCCTTCTCCCTTCTTCTTCTTTGAATGTTTTAGCTTCATGAAAAGGAAAGTTAGTGTACACAATAGCACTTTTTGTCTTCATCATAGGGGTCTAGTATCCAATAGGAAATCCACTTGTCCGTAGGGGGATTATCCTATAACACTCCTCTGCATGCACATTTTCCTTTTTTCCATTTCTTTTCCTACCAGTTGTCTTTCTTTCCCATCTTCTTGCATTCTTGCCTCTCTACCAACTATATTTCCTCCATGTCATGCCTTTTCCCCAAAATGGGCATGTGCCCAACATTTTTCCAAGTCACCGGCATTGTGAGTAGGAGCGCCTAAGTTGTTATCTTTTTCTTCACTCAAAATAGTATGAAAGAATGAGTCGTTGAATCCTACTGACAACTTATGTTCCACGAAAATTCTGTGAGGGTCAAACCCCTTTATATTTTCATCACACTGTTGGTTGTGGAGCCTGATTATCTTCTCTATTTAGAGGTCCTTTCTTTCAGCCGTGTTTATACCCCATGAAGTATTTACACCCCAGATGTATGTACACTCTTCCACGCGGGGGAGTGCAGAGGGGGGGTACCCCCTCTGCGGGGCTTGAGGGGGATATCCCCCTGGATGAGGGGTCTGGGGGAAAGCCGACCCCTAGCGAGGGTTCGGGGATGAAGCCCTCGAAGGAAAAATTTCCTTGTAAATGTATATTGTAATTTCATTGTAAATTTGGACCGTTCATTATAAGGTTGCAAATCTAACGGTAGAGATTATGTTAGAGTTTTTTTCCCTAGAAGGCAACCCTCTTTTATGAGGGAAATGTATTGTGGCTATGGTCGATCATGAATATTGTATTCTGAGAGAGGATATTGTGAGAGAAAGAAGAGGAATTTACAACGGGTTTTGTTGTAGGTTGTATCCCTTCATTTGCTGGATAATAATAAAGGAAGGACCTGGCAATTTCTCTGGTGGACGTAGCCCACACTGGGTGAACCACGTAAATCTGTGTC
>ML818015.1:187136-201487 GCA_009831015.1 Picea engelmannii
GTTGTATCCCTTCATTTGCTGGATAATAATAAAGGAAGGACCTGGCAATTTCTCTGGTGGACGTAGCCCACACTGGGTGAACCACGTAAATCTGTGTCTCTCTTGTATTGTGTATCTTCTGTGTTTTGTTTCCGCATTTGTTTCATTTTATTTCTCTGCGGTCCTATTTTTCTAACAACTGGTATCAGAGAGAAAGGTAACTCACAGGAAAAGAGAGAGCCTGGTTCGAGTGGGAGCAATGTCGGAAGATGGAAAGTTTAGGATCAATAAATTTAACACTGTAGAGACTTCACCAAAGTGACCAAAATAATGTGTAACACCTTGACTGAGTATGTGGTGGATTACTAGTGACAGTTCTCTGGGTACTCTGGTGGCTGGGATTACTCTGATTTCTTAATACTATTGAATCCATAGGATGGATAACAATACTTACTTCAATGGTTTGTGCATTTTCTAAGGTTTCAGGTTCTCCCCGGCGAAGCTCTTCAGCTTTTCCTTCCTCTTCCCTAGTGGGTTCTGAATGTTCTTCATCTGTCAATTCCGCCTCTTCTCCACTATAGAAACCCTCCTCCCCATAGTTCTTCCTAAACAGGTTTGCAAGGTGAACTTCTCAGAACACTCTCCCACTGCGCGTATGTCTAGCTTCTGTGTCGTTGTCGTTGTTTGAATTCTTGAACATTAGACTTTCTAGATCCGACCAATCTACTGTATCTTCAAGATGTTCTTCTCATGCAATAGAATATTGAGTCTCAACTTAATAATACACTTCATATTTAAATTGTGGAAGTGAATCGTAAACTCATCAATTTTGTTTATATTCCTGAATATGAAGTCTGCAATTTCCAAGGCAACAATATGAATTGATTTTTTTGTTTCTCGTGGAAAACGTGTAGCCAAGAATTATATTTCCTTGCCACTTTCATAATAAACATTTTATCAAATACATGGTGTGGAAGAAAAGAGGGATTTTCCTTGGAACAGAAGATCATGATAACAATGTTATTTTCCATCTGCTCTAATGTCCCCTTTTTCTCCAAGAATTTATTTTCCTGGTCAGATATCTTAGGGGTATTTTTACGAAAACATTGTCCCTTAAAAACTAAAACAAAATCATTGTAAACTTATTTAAAATGAAAAGAATTCTTGTGTCTCCACAATGCTTGATACCAGAAGGTCACTGGATCAATTTCACAGTTCACCCTCTTATAGATAGTCAATTTTGGAAATCAACAACAATATACTATCACAAACACCAAATAAGAAGCCATAAAGAATTTATTGTCCCTTTTGTAATGTGACAATTGGGAGGAGATTTCAATGGAAATTAGTTTTCCCCAATCGAGGATAGCTTTCTCTTTAACTGTAAAATATAAAATATAAAGAATCATGTGGGAAACGTTGGCAGTGCTTTCTTGGCCTTTCATCCTGGTAAACAACCAAGTGATTTCCCAAAACAGGTTTTTAAACGAGTCGCTCTGAATCTTGTTTATGTCTTCTAGGATAGCCACATAATTCTCTAAGAAATCAGGCAAGAGGCCCAGGCCATTGTCATTTTGTTTTAGAAAATCTCTCCAATCCTCTCCTTTGAAGGTAAGTGTTGGCTCAGGGAGCTTCAACATATTACAAAACACTTGCGGTGAAAGAGAGATGGGGGAGTGATCTTGGAGTTGTATGATTCGCTGACTCGGTACGTATTTCTTAACGCACCATGCAAATAGTTCTTTGCAATTGAATACCTTAGGGACACATTCTACGTGAGCAATTATGAATGTCCAGATTATGTCTTTCTGTGTAGGAGGAGATGAGTAATACAAGTATTCTCTAGACCACTGAAACTTCTGGTCTTCACGACCAAAAATGTTCAAAGTATCGCCACATAAGTGTTGTATATATTATGCTTCTATAGATTGACGAGAGCGTTCTTTTGAATGGATAATAACTTGAAATGAATCCTTTCGTAGAGATAACAATAATATAACCCTTGGAAAATCGTGCTTTAATGCAATTTAATGAAAAATATCCTCAAGACCTTCACTTATTAATGACGATATTTACGTAGCATGCATGATCACCTATTATCATTAAACCATACTAAATTCGTATTGGGAAAATCATGAAGATGGCAGGGAAAGACGAGAGCAATTTGAATTTGGGGTTTTTTTGTGAACCCGCCAACCCGAGAACCCGCGAACCTGCAGTTGCAAACGATCAAAAATAGGATAAGTTTCACACAGTGATCGGTCAGAATTGGATACAGGAGAAATGAGATAATTAGGATCTTGGTACTCGCAACACGTCTGACGTTTAAAATGTAGATTACGAGTCTTTTGGTGCAAAATGGAGACTACAGAACTTGGAAGATGAAATCTTGAACCCGTAAACCTGCGGTTGCAATAATGGTTAAGTATATTATAACAAGGCGGTCGGTCAGACTCATGATATGGGAACATGGATGGAGGTGAAGACTCGCAAGTTCATCAACCCATGAAACCACCGATTTTTCGAAATACGACTAAGTATGTTACTAGAAAGGGAAAAGAGAAGGGAGAAAAGAAAAGGGGAATGAGGGTAGGTATAGAACAGGAAAAAGAAATGGAAAAAGGAAGTTGGGAAAATAGAAAAGGGAGGAAAATTTTAGAAGAGGGAATTGATCTCAACAGGTTTCCATGTAAGAATGTTGGTGTATTGTGTATGGGTGAGATTGTTCATTGTTCATGGTTTATTTATTTTGCAGTTGTTGAATGATATTGGTAAATTGATCATAAATTTAACAACACTTATATATTGTGGTTAAAAAGGATTAAATTGATATATTACCGATTCGCCCCCTCTCTCAGTAATCCAACACTTTGTATGGTCTTAAACAAGCTCCTAGAGCATGGTTCTCAAGGCTTGATAAATATCTACAACAACAAGGATAAAAGAAAGGGACTACTGAAAGAAACCTATATATCAAAATTGAAGAACAAAATATGGTTTTTGTTGTGGTATATGTGGTATATGTGGATGATATCATTTTTGGAAGTAATTTGACTATACTGAGCAAACGGTTTACTACAGAAATGCAGAAAGAATTTTAGATGTCTATGCTAGGTGAAATAACATTCTTCTTGGGTTTACAAGTTACTCAAAGATACAAATGTATATTCATATCCCAAACCAAATATATCAAAGAAATGCTTAAGAAATTTCAAATGGAAGATTGTAAACCTATGAGCACTCCCATGGTTACAAGATGCAAACTAATCTTAGATGATGATTCACCAAAGGTAAATCAAACCATGTACATATAAATGGTTGGTAGCATGTTATATGCTAACAAAATAACATGTTAGCATGTTATGTTGTATTATAACAACAACATGTTACCATACAATTTGTAGGACTAATAGGCAGATTTCAATATGCACCTAAGGAGATTCATTTGAAGGAATTAAAAAGGATATTCAAAGATCTAAGAGCTACCTTGAATTTTGGATTATGGTATCCAAAAACAAAATATTTTACATTAAATCCATATACTAATCCAGATTGGGTTGTTAGTGTGGATGATAAGAAAAACACCAATGGAGGATCATTCTTCCTAGGAAAGTGTCCAGTATCATGGTTAAGTAAGAAGAAAATATCTATATCACTATCAACAGCATAAGCTTAATATATATTTGTTGCCACCTTCTACACTCAAGTAATTTGGATGAAACAAACCCTAGAAGACCTACAAGTAAAGTATGTTCATCCAATTCTTCTTAACTATGACAATACTAGTGCTATAAACCTCTTTAAGAATATTGTTATGCATTCTAAAACCAAACATATCCCAATTAAATACCATTTTCTGAGAGATCGGGATTATCAAAATATAGTCAAAGTGGAATATGTTGATTACTAAAGAACATATTGAAGATATATTCATGAAACATTTTCCCATGATTACTTTTGAATACCTTAGACAAAAATTGGGGGTAATCTTCATATCTAATTGAATTGCACATGTTTCATCAGAGGAGGATTACATGGACATGGGAGTATAACCTCAGGGGGACAAAAGAAAAATATCTTATGTCATTGTTGTCAAAGGGGGAGGAGAAAAAATAAAACCCAATAAAGAAATAAGGGGTTTTTACTATGTTTCCATCAATGCCAAAGGGGGAGAATGTTGTACATTGTGTTGGCATTTATGTCAAAGGATATCAATATGCTCAATATTGGACATAATATTAAGAAGTTGACTGTAATGTTAAATAGGGTATCTAATGTTGGTATTGGCATTGATGCAAAGAGGTCAATAATATGGTCATCATCATCAAAATTGTGCATATGATATTGTCAAATGCATGCATCACCTAAATAATGATTACTTATGGATACTAATTTTTTCCTATCTAAATGCAAAGGAGAAATATCAAAATCTAGTGCTCAATAAAATGTGTAAAAAGGTATGGTATAAGAGTCTCTATTATACTTCTTGATCTTCGACTTGGATAACTTCGACCTACATTTCCTTCAACTTCAACTTGGAAAACTTTGACTTACATTGTCTTCAAATTTGAATTGGATAAATTCAACCTACATTGCCTTCGACTTTGACTTGGATAACTTTGACTTACATTGCCTTCAACTTCAACTTGGATAAATTCGACTTGCATTGCCTTCGACTTCGACTTGGATAACTTTGACCTGCATTGCCTCCGACTTTGACTTGGATAAATTCAACTTGCATTTCCTTTGAATTCAACTTGGATTTCCTTTCCTTGCCTTGCCTTCGACTTGCATTAATTTTCCTTGCATTTATTGACTCTTGTTCAACTTGAATTTAGTCGACTTACTCTTCCTCGACCCGACTTGCATTTTGGGCAACTCAATTTTCCCATTTCGACTTCTGGGTGGTCGATTATATGTTACTTTCCAACTCGAATTTAGTCAACCATTTTTCCTCAACCCGACTTGCAGTTTGGCCAAATCATTTTTCCATTTCGACTTTTGGGTGGTCAACTCTATTTTATTTTCTGACTCAACTTGTAGCTTGAGTGGTGAAGAATTTTTTGTCATATAAATAGACATAATTATAATTGTTTTAAACAGAGAATTCCATGTTGGTGAGACAAATAGGATATAAGCCTCATTTTTAAGAATCAGACATATTAATCATCAATGATCCAGCAAATACAATATTCCTAGAGTAATTGTAGAAGAACAATTATTGGATGGTTGAGGTCGACAGACAATGAAATCATAAATACTATGGATCGACAATGGATGATGAAGATTTATCGTAGATCATTGGATCAATATGGAAGTGTGAGACCAAAATAAGAATATTCAATCCATAACTTATATCAACTCATAAAGGCTAAAAATGTGATTAAAGATAACTAACACCTCGGGATCAGTGTTTGTTCAAGGAACTGTTACAACAACAGTAAATAATTTTTAGCACCCAAATATTCAATTCATGATGAAAAACTTATAAGGGATTTAAAGTATTTTGAATTAAAGACAAAAAATTTAATGACAAAATGTTAGCATTATTATTAAATTAAATGAAGAGGTGAATTGGTTCATACAAAGAGACACAATCTTTCAAATTCATACCTATTGGAATATTGTATAAAAATAAAGGTATAATGGAAGAAGAGTGTCTCTATGGTCTAATTAAAAATATTAAAAACAAGAGTAGAGTCCAATGAGGTATATAAAACCTGAAACATACACATGAAGTGAAGGTGGAAGGGAGGAGAAAGGGAGGATTGGAGTCCTCTACAGGTTGAATCCTGGAACAAGGGAATTGGTGCTTCCTCAAATTGGTGTTTGAAACAAGGGAGTTGGTGCTTCCTCAAGTTGGTGCTTGAAAATGGGAAGTTTTTGCTTCCTAGAGTTGGTTCTCTAAATAGAGGATTGGTGTCTCCTTGAGTTGGTTCTCAAAAGAATAGAGATTGATGTCTCCTACACATTGTAACTTGTGATTTTTTTATTATTATATTTAATTTTTGTTTTCAATACTTTATTTTTGATCAATTGTTGTGATTAATAAGTTTGATAATTAATTGTTATTAAAAATATTCAAAAAGAATCGAAACTAATTCACCCCACCCCTCTCAGTACTGGCCAATATCTCAACACAAGATCCACACACAATTATGATCTAGTTTATATGAAAGTCTCAAATAACTCTCGTGCACCTTTAATATGGAAAGAGGCTCTACTATCCACCAACCATGTCCCATTGCTGGAAACTGTAACTGAAAGGGTGGAAACCAAAAGTATATTCCTCTGGAACCTATATGCAACCTCATCAACCTTTGTTGTTTATTCTTGTTTCCTTCTTGCCCTTCTCTTTCAATGTGGACATTGTGAAGCATAGTGACCATATTCATGATGCTCAAAACATTTGATCTTTCTTCCATCTCATCTCTGCAAATGATCCTCTCTCAAGAGAATCCCTTCACCCTGGAGAACTTATTCTTTTTGGAGAACTTCTTCTGCATTTCCTATTGCAAGTTGCAAGGGAATGGTTCTCATAATTTTAAATCTTCATCTCACCATCCAAATAATCCTTGGAGACTAATTGAGTCTCCTCCTGGATACAATTAGTCCATATTATATCAATTTTGGTAACTTATATCGTGCACAGATCCTTTGCAAAAATGGATCCCAAGACCTGATAAGACCTCCCAACACCACATTCACCAACTCAGAATCCTCCACCTTATCATCGATGGCCACAAACATATCTTGGATCTATGTGATATTCATAAGATAGTTCACAACTTTGTCTTCACTGGACATATTGACAACTTGAATCTGGTGCTTCAAATGCAACTTCATGCATATATTCTTGTTTTGGTATATACTACCAAAGACAAATACATTTCCTCGATAGATTCATGCTCAACAATGTGAGGAATCAGGTGATCCTTTAGGGATTCTAGATAAAATCATTTTCCCTTCACTTCCTTCTTCTTT
The DNA here is from genome assembly GCA_009831015.1 of Picea engelmannii. Classification (NCBI taxonomy): domain Eukaryota; kingdom Viridiplantae; phylum Streptophyta; class Pinopsida; order Pinales; family Pinaceae; genus Picea; species Picea engelmannii. Next base: position 194,100 of record ML818015.1, read on the forward strand.
TGAGCTTCCAATTCCTACATATCAGTAGGATCCTGGAAGTTATTTGCTCCTTCCAACCTATATTCAATATTCAATGTGTTCACCATGTTGACTTGCCCCGAACAAGAACAACAATCCTCCATTTTTGTAGCACAATGTGCCTCAATATGATACCCTTCTCTTCAAAGCCTCAGCTCCGATACCATGTCAATTTTCACATACAACGTCATGTGACTAATTTTTAGATCTGAAAATTACTTCATAGTGATGAAAAAGTAAACCCTATCTATTATCACTAAACAGTTTGACACTAAAAATATATGCAACGAAAACAACAATATCATAGATGAATCATCAACATGCATGAGACACAAATTTTATGTTCTGTAAATTTTGTCAATTTCAGAAATTCTGAGGGAAAAAACATCCCTCCCAGCCAATAAAAATTCACCAAAATATGAGGACAACCTTGTCCTCCAATAACCAGAAAAATCAGCAAATCAAACCTTAGAAAATCCTTGGAAAATTCTGCTACCCTCAAATCTATTGCAGACCACCTATATGGCCTGTGGACGTCGATCGCACAACTTCTAACCCTGAACTGTATAGACCTACTCCTTCATAAAAACCCTATATGGATGTACACAACTGTTCCTATTGGACACAACATACATACATGATCACACTAGATCACACTAGGGTGCGGGGGAAGAGCATACTTGAGGATTAAAATTGATTTCTAGTCCCAAATTAATTGATTTCATTTGAAAAAGAAATAACTTCAACTCAAAATTTTAAATTCCAAATGAGCCATCCATGTGGAAACAAAGAAAAGAGAAGAATTGTGATTCCTTTTACCCCTATGTTCTTATGTTAGCTAACCTTTCTTGTGATAAAGGACTCTAAGTGAAGTATGATTTCTTTACAAAGAGCAGGAAATTAAAATATGAAGGCAATGGGCCCTCAAACCATTCATAAAAACCCTTACAATTTGAAAAAATTGAACTTATGCATGGGCTACAATTCTGACAGGTGTGCAGAGGGCATAGAGTGCACATAATGTGGATATTAATGAAGTTTGTCATGTGCAAAGTGCACTTATGTGTGCCTTGAAAGTCGTGCACTCCCTGTCACGCATCAGGAAAGAATTTTCCAAGTGAAATTCTCTTGCCTCGGCTCTGAATTTTGAATTTGGAAGGTTGGACTAAGCCGATTTTGGTACCTGCATATCAAAACAATTAAAAACAAGTGCTCTCAAGACTTAAATAGGGAGGAATTTGATATTGATCCCCAATTGTTATTGGATAAATCCGTAAGTGCGGACACAAACTGATCTCCCTAGATCCACCTGGATCTAGAACAAAGCAAGACAGAACATGACTCTTTCCCTAGATTTTAACCATTGAATTAAATAGGAGGCAAGAACAAAGAACATACATTATTGTCGCTTCCTATGGTCTTTGTTGCTCCCGCTTCTCTCCAGTGCTCTCGTAAAGTCAAGACCAAAAAAATACAAACCAACCAAAGTGAAGAAAGCACAATCTATTCAACAGTCAATCTATGTATATGATCAAGGAGTTATACAATAAAGTGGAATTAGCTTTATGGGAAAGAATCATATTACTGTATCATATTAAATGTGAAAGAGAGATTACAACCATTGCCTTGATGTCGTAAGCTCCCTTCCAACTGTCCTTCATTCCCCACACACTTCTTGCTCCAAGGATTCTGAGACCATAGATCTGATAGCTACTCACAATCTATCTTGACAAAGCAAATCTCAAAGCCACTCTAACCAAGCCAAAGCTAACAAGCTCAAGAACCAACAAAATCTAACCCAAGCTAACTTTCTCCATGAGAACTCCTCTCCTTTTATAAGTTGAAGAGGATAAGGTGAGGAGGTTAGGATGATCCCACTAAATCATGAAAGAGAGTAAGATCCAAACCATTCAGATGCCACATCACCATAGAAGTTTATCCTTCTAGAAGATTCGAGAAAACGCTCATTTTTCCCATGTGCAAGCATTTTCGCACCCTAGCTATAGAGAAACCTGCGAACACCTCGCACCCTAGCTATAGTGAAACCTGCGAGAATGGGTCATTCTCACACCCTGCCTATATAGCAACCTATGAAATTCCTTTTTTATAAGGTTTTTACATAGGAAAATGCAACTTCTTTTCTCAGGAAAAGTTCTTCTCCCTTCTCTCTTTAGGAACTCAGGCCACTGACCCCTCTGAAGGAAACAGATAGGTTTACATCATTAACGATCATAGAGATGATGAAAACAATGTGTAACAGAGATCCCCCCAAAGTATGAATTTAAAACAGAGTGATAGCTGAAATACTTTGTCGAGTATGTGTAGGGAACAAGGAACAGTCGGTCGGAAACCTGCCAACAAACAAGGAAATACAGTATAATAATATATCATCACTGAGGTAGGTATTCCCATACTTAGAATACAAATGACTCAAAGAATAAATGCTGACATGTGAAGATCCATGTCAAGTAAGACAGGTCACGGCCACGAAACATACACTGTGGATCCATGCCGATATGACTCAAATATGAACATAGCCACCAAAAATACACTGTGGATCTATGTGTTAAAGACTCAAATTTGAACATAGCCACCAGACATACAATGTGGATCTATGCAACAGTACACTGAATATACTCCAACACAACCTGGATCTATCAGAAAATATCCAGGGTCTTCATCTCCACCACTCTATAGTACAAATCTAACCATGTGAATACATGTGTTGAAGTCGAACATGGTAGAAACCACTTGATTATTGGTCATTAGTGTATAGCGTTAACAAGTGTGAGGGAAATCACCATTAATGTCAATGACTCCCAAGGTACACTACTACAATCCAACGAATGTGAATAAATGAGCTGAAGTTGAACACTCGACGAAATCTCTTGATCAGGGGTCAATAATGAAAACCCACTGTCGAAAGCAAGGAAACCTACCATTGAGGCATGCAAGTTCCAAGGTACCAATTAGTTTCTAAGTCTAATTCCTGGATAATGAGTTGAAGTCGACAGGAAAAGACTCGTCACAGGAGGGCCTTAATGTATCCCACATCATTGACATGAAACAAGTAACAAGATTTGATGTAGATCAGAGTAACAAGTGATTCAGGACTGACTCAGGGATGGCCGACACAATAGAAGGCTTAAATACTATAGAAATGGCCGATGCAATAGAAGGCTTTTCAGGTTGGACATCTTTTTGAACATATTGACGACACAACAACTGTCTTGGAAATACTGACTCAACAACAAGGATCATAGACCAATTTGTAATCTTATAGGAGTATGATCAGGAGACAAGTGGATTTTCCAACCTAGACACAAGGCGACTGAAAGGGTGTCATGTTCAAAAGCGACTCTTCCACAAAATACAGGTTTAGATACATTTCTTTCCCAATTTTTTCCCCCACCATTTCTGGCGAGTACCTCTTTATTTTTACGCAAGCTTGAGGAGGATAACATATGCTTGTAATGTAAGCTCATCCTTCAGAAGAGTCCTTCAGAGTATATTTAACGAACCCTAGGAAGGAGTGGTTCAGTCCCATTGCGGGTCTGTCAATGTTTGTTTAACGAGTCCAAAGATAGAAAACTTGAAGGTTTTTCATGATTATAGAGTTTAGAAAAGCACTTAAAGAAAACTCTCTCAGTTCCTTTTTCATAAAGTAGTCTAATGAGACCGAAAAAGAGATAAACTATCACTCAATAGACGTTTTCTTCAAATACTTTAATGAGCGTGAAAAGAACAAGGTTGCTCGACAATCTTTTCATGTTTAGAGAGTCTGAAAAGAGCTTAAAGAGAACTCCAGGGGGGGTTCCTTTTTCGTATAACCTTGTTGAGCCCAAAAAAGTGATAAAAGTATGCTCGATCACGTTCTCATGTATTTACGAGCGCAAGAACGGACAAAAACGACACTCGGGATTGTTTTTATTTTTACGCAAGCTTTAAAAACAAAACAAAACTATGCTTGGGATAGATTTTATTTTTACACAACCTTAAAAACTAAACAAAAATATGCTTGGACCTAGTTTCATTTTTACACAAGCTTGAACCAGAGGAAACTATGCTTGAGGTAAGTGGTTTCATTTTTACACAAGCTTGAACCATAGAAAACTATGCTTGCGACTTCCCAACGCAAAACACATGGATGGTTGGTACTTAGCCCCCAGCTTAAGAAACTAGCGGCTTCACTTCATCATGAAGTCCAGAGGCTGAGGCAAATTCCCCCCAAGCTTCGTGTCATCCAACTGCAAAGGAGAATGAAATGAAGCTTCAAATACTAGATGAAGGACTTGACTCAAACAAATAGGGGGAAAAGATATTTCATTTTTTAACGAGCTTGACATAGAAACAAGAACTATGCTCGTAACCTCTATTTCATTTTTTAACGAGGTCGCTACAGAGACGCAAAAACTATCCTCAAAGACCTCCGTTTCATTTTTGAATGAGGTTGTTACAGAGACGCAAAATATATCCTCGAGTGGTTTCATTTTTTAACGAGCTTGAAATCAAAAAACCATGCTCAAAGACCTTTGTTTCATTTTTTAACGAGGTTGCCTCAGAGACACAAAAACTATCCTCGAAACCTCTATTCTTGATCATGGATTCCAAGAGGACAATGCTATGGAATTACACCATGTCAAGGGAGAAAACTCGGTCATGGATTCCAAGAGGTCTTCACTGGAAGGAAGAAACACACTCTGGAAGGACACCATGTCGAGGGTCACGACAGGAGTAAAGAGATCAGGCTCTAACAACCCTATCAAAGAGATCACCATGTCAACTATTGGATCTAAGTCATCATAAGTCGAAGCCATGGGCGACAACGCCACATAATTGACCTGTGGTGGGGGTGATACTGTCTACATACAAGAACCATTCAGGGAGGCAATCCAAGCAGGGTCAATGAATGAAAGTTGATCAACAGTCACAATTCGTCCATCATGAGGGAAAGATATCACACGAAAAAGAGTAGACACAAAAGCTTTCATGGCATAGACATAATCTCGCCCAAGGAGTAAAGTGAAATCCAAGGGGTCTTGGACTACCATGACGTCAATAAAGACAGTTTTCCCTCCCAGAGTTATAGGAAACTAAGGAAGGGTCCCTAAAGTTTGACTAGTTCTTCTGTTAAAAGATAACAGATTCTGTGTAACCGACGCAAGTGGAGGACAACCCAAAGCTTGCCAAGCAAAAGAGGACAAAATACTAACAGACGAACCTTCATCTATCAACGTTTGAGGAACGTCCCGACCACAAACTTGTACTGTAATCTGGAAAGGAATGTAAGAGGTAAGACGAGGTCTAGTTAGCACACCCCAATCAAAATGGATGGCCTCATTACTTGGAGGGGGTTCCATGGAAGAAGGAGGAATACCCCCTGACATGGAAGAGTCTGTATCAACGAGAAAAACTTGGGCAGTATCGGGTTTACTCTCGAGTGGGAGAGTAGGATCGATCGATGGAGAGATCAGATCGACCACTTGGGTTTCATTCTCCAGGGGGAGAATGGGGTCGACAGGTGGAAACGGATCAACCGCTTGGGTTTCACTCTCTAATAGGAGAGTGGGGTTGACCGAGGATAGGATCGGATCAACCACTTGATCTACCGGTTCATCCAAAGACATTACCAGATTGACCACTTGATCAACCAAACTGACCGACAGGGGAACCGGATTGATCATTCCATCAACTATAGGTGGGTTGAGAGAAATCTTGTGATAAGCAGCTGGAAGTTGAGGCTGTGAAACAGTCATGTCTTCTAGGAATTTTGAGGCTTCATCCATACGAGGGAAAAGGTGAGTGAGATGACTCCCTTTGCATAACATGCATGGGAACTTGACTCTACTTTTCTTCTTCCCAACCGTATCATGGTTGGTTGACGGGAGGTCATCAGTATGTTGTTCAGAGGCTGACGACATGGGTTGGCGAGGATGTGTAGACCATACTTCTATAACCTTGGGTAGACCAGGGAAATCCTTAAGAAGATGGCTACCCTTACAAAGCCTGCAAGGGTACTTGGGCTTACGAGTTGTTTGGGTGATCTTGACATCATCAACACTCCCAACAGGATTAACAGTAACTGGTTTTTTTCCAACATGTTTGATAGTGGTTGGAGGTTTTGACCCTTGCTTAGCTTTCTTCTTCTTAATATTCCTTTTCTTCTTCTTCTTATTCACCAAGTTACTAGCTTCAGAAATTTCGCTCGATGAAGAAGATGGAATGGAAGGCGACCTTGCAAGCGAAGAAGGTGAAAAGGACCTTACTGGTGAAGAAGGTGAAGGATCAACATGAGGTTGATGTTCTTGGGGGGAAGTGATTACAACCGAAGCACTTACTGCATTCGAGATTACCTGAGTGGAAAACAACCATACCGGTAATCCAATAGTGAGACATGGAAGGCTCAAAGTAGCGATGTGAGGAGGACCAATGTTTCCATAAGAAGGAAAAACAAAAGGTTCCGCTAGAGAAGAGGTTCCTTCATTGGTCATTTCGGGAATTGACGTCATTAAATAAATCCAACCTAGAGTCTGCTAGGGAAAACAAACAGCACGCGCTAAAAATCTAGGAAGCAAGCAAACAAACAAAACCCTCTCACAATGAGCACACTAGTTGGTGATGAAATCCAACGTCGCGGGAACAAAGTAAGAAAGGGATGAGATAGAGCGGGTGGAAAAGTTACGTTGACGACCTACTTAATGGACTTACACCCTGGTGCAAGCTCCCACACATAATCGTGGGTATACCCTCCAATAAGCCCGAGTGAGTTTTGCCAACGTCGATTCCAGGTACCGTGAAGACTTTCCCTTCCACAGTCACCTCGTGTAAAGAACCTAGAGAGATAGGCCACTAAGGTTACCAATCACTACAGTGATGCCTGGGGAAACAGTCGACAGTCGGATCCACGCGCAAAGGCAGGGTATCTAGCCCAAAATCAACTTGAAAGGCTTCCACTCATCATTGTGGGTATACCTCTCAAGCGACCTCCATAATACGCGCAACCTCTACACCAAGACCAACAAAGCAGGGTGAGTAACTCTGCCAGTCTCAATGCGACCTCGTGCTTGACCCTTGTGTGAGAAGGGCTTCCCAGGACAAAATGTAGTAAGTGGATTTAACTCTCCCTATCACAAGATACTATGTTTGTTTGTAGCTTTGGAAAGTTATCTTTCACACCTATTCCAAAGCCCTACAACTAATCTAATGTAGGTTTGCTACCAGAAAGACAAAAATGTCTAATCAATTTTTATAAGCGCTTTATTTTATGGTTGTTGTTACTCAAAAGGAAAATGGCGTGGACAATATGGTGTTTTGACCGACTCGAAAATTATGCAAAGATATGAAGATGCAATCTTTTCATTTCGATGAAA
>ML818015.1:211284-228684 GCA_009831015.1 Picea engelmannii
ACTTCAACAACCCTTTCGTCTTGGTTCCATCGCATTATATTGTTTTTCCACATGCAGAGGTTTTCCTTGCTTTTCTCAACTCCAACTGCAGTTTCCCTTTCTTTCATTCTTTCTTCTGCTTTTCGCATGCCAGCATTCTCCCTGATTTTCTGAACTGGCTCTTTGCATACCTCCTCTACGCATGCCACATCATGCAACGCTATGTTCTTCATGTCTTAACTGCCAGTCTAATTTTAGACTGAAAGTCCTTCCACCGTCCAGAGTGATTAGAGACACCCAACTGGAAAAATCTTCCAGACTTGTCAAAACAGATGAAGGACCCCCACCAAACTCTGGATTTAGCAATGTTAAGCTCTGTTGATTATGCATTATAGCCATTTGATGCTGGCCACACCAATCGCATTGTGAATGGCATCATTCGTGCTTTTCTTAAAAAAACGATTGGTAACCCAAGGGCGTTGTGAATGGCATCATTCGTGCTTTTCTTGATGTTGCTGCTAGTCATGGCCGTGGCTAAGGGAGAGCCAACAGGCAATGGACGTATCCTTCTTGGTTTTATTAGCAAAGATCCCATGGGCGAAGGCTGAACGGGAATGCCAAATGGGTCGCGTCTATCTTCGCCATTGCCTCTGTTTCTGTTTCAATGGGGGCTCTTGAATCGACTTTGAATAACCTAACTCTCTTCAAACATTTCAAAATGGGTTTATGGCGCTTGAATCGATTTTGAATAACCTAACGCCCTTCAAACATTTCAAGTGGGTTTGGGTTTATTCCCCCCCTTTTTTTTTCTTGACTAACCTAATGCAATGGGTCTCCTCTTGTAGAACAAATCGCTAAGAGAAACCCAATCTCAACATCCCCACTTGGATATTGCTCTGTCATCATCTAGCTTCTTTTTCCAGTTCTCTTGTGCGTGCTCCATAACCAACCGATTGCCATCAATGACAACCTTGACAGTCTGCGTCATCTCTGCTGTAGCCATATTTCCAACAAATCAAGCCTTCCAACAGCTCAGGTAAGAAAAATGGGACACTTAAATGTGCCTAAACGACACAGTCATAACTGCACACTGATCAAACCTACATCATACTAGCAAAACCATTCAACTCGATCCTCCAATTCTGAATCATTCAGTACAAGAGGAAAACGACAACGCGGGAGACTGCTTAAGACTAGTGTAAACATTGTAGTGATCAACCATATATCATCCTACAATAACGTGACCCTTGACTGGATCTTCCAATTCCGAGTATTTTAAACATCTTGACAGACAAAATGAAAGAAAGAGAAACTAACTTCCATTAACTTGACAGTCTCAAATCAAAATACATAACCAGAGCTTCCTCAGAAACTTTACAGTCGGGAGCATAGCTCAACCATCGATGGATCCAAAAATGGAAAAAATGTATGCATATACTTAGACTGACTCGGATTTCCTAAAACACGATCATGTCACGCATTCATGGCTTTTCATTGAAGAACTTCCCTATCAGGATGTTCATGTGGACGTAGGTTAGACTGCCCATGCAGTCGGATGTCAGATGCAATCTCTGTAAGGCTAGATGACAGTCTTTCCCCAAGGCTTGTCCTTTTCTGGCTTTCCACTTAAGGGAGGAGATTATGTCTGACCCACCTTCCACATTTTCATTAATTGATTCTTAGGATCGGAAAAGACTCTAGTCAAATCTGTACCTGGTAGTCATGGCAGAATATCTTTGGTTGTCTGTTGCTTCGTTGGACTGCTACAAGGGGACCCGTTGATGAGCATGGATGAGGATCTCATGGGGAGGTGAAATGAGAGATGGCCATGTGGATAGATTTGATGGATGGAAGGTGACTGGGAGAGAGTGGGTGGAGGAAGTTGCATGCACTGCATTGAGATAGGTCATAGGTGGAGTGGCATAAGTTTGGGGACAGATGTAAGGCTACGACAGTGGACATGATGATACCATCTACCAGGAAGGATGCGAGCGGTAAGAAACTTGGCAAGAGGTGACAGATGGGAGTGAAAAGGGGATATGGCCCAGTGATGAGTGCAAGATGTGATGGGTGTAGGTGAGAGATAGAGTGGAGGACAGATGGCAGAGGGAGGTGAAGGCAATAACGAAAGAGGTAATGGTTTTAGGTGGGAGGGTTTCTGACATCATGAGAGGGCACCACGATAACAGGGGGCCCGCATTCAAAACTACCTCATTCCAGACCCCCCCCCCTCATTAGAGGCATAAAATGAAGGGGGGTCCATAATTTAATTTGGGCCATAGATCTGGGCATGCAAATACTGACCACCCAGATCCATGCGCTCCTTAGCGCTCATTTTGCCCCCCCCCCTTGCCTCATTAAAGGAAGAAAAGAAAGGGGGGTCTGGAATTTAATCTGGGGCATAGATCTAGGCACGCAAATCCTCACTACCTAGATCCACATGCTCCTTATCATTCATTATGAACCGCCCCCCCCTTATTAAAGGCAGAAAAGCAAGGGGGGTCCAAAATTTAATCTAGGCGCACAAATCCTGGCCACCCAGATCTACCTGATCCTTACTATCATGTGCCACACATCCTTCAGATGGATGGTCGAGATCATTTCATGACTTTGGCCATAAGGGATGAGCCTTGGTGCTAAACCACGCGTAATTTCATGGCCCGAAACACCCACTGACCGTCGATCTTTCCCCGATGCTAGATCCCCATCATTGAATACTAAAGTCACCAGCTTGCCTGTGTTTTGAGCCTGAAATGATTTTTTTTTGCATGTTGTGCATGGCACTCATGGCTACAGCCTTGGATAACTTCATTGGATGGGTTTTAAAGCCCCATTTCTCACATTTTACACCAAGGGCCCGAATCGGAGAGAAGCACCCCCCTTGCAAGAATTGATGCTAACAGAGCTGACGAAAGAAATGTAAGGAGATTTTGAGATAACAAGAGCATGAGGATATCGATATGGGAGCAATGAGAGATAGGTTAGTGGTCCTATCATCTTCTAGTTGTTGAAGTTGATACATTGTAGGTAGGGGATGTACAGAGGGTCATACAGGGGTTTTTAAGAGTAGGGGCCCACAAGTGCATGGGAAAATGGGGAATACTTGTGCATATGTGTGGGGGTATAAATCAGTTTCTCACACATTATGTGTGAGTTGTTTTAGTACAGTTGTTCATAGTGAATATGTTGTAGGAAAATCTCCCTATGGACAAGTAGATTTCCTCTTGAGAGCTAGACCCTTAACTCTAAGACAGAAAATGCTTAATATGGACACTGACTTCCTTTTAGATCTAATCAATATGATGAACAAAAGAGAAGGAGGAAGGCATGTACCTTATGAATGTCGTTTGTCCCCGCAAGGTCCAAGATGATTTTCGATATCGAGCTCCTTGGTAAGTCCTGCAAGACAAACAAAAGTACAAAAGACTTCCTACTCTACTGATATTAGCTAAAACATAGATCCATATACTACAGACAAACTTATATGGAACAAGTACAAGTTTGAAAGAAATAGTCCAAGCATTTTATATTAATGGGAACAATGATGAAAAATACTTACAACCATAGATGTGAGTGCAACAGCTTGATCAAGCTCTCCTTGTCCAAACCCTTGCTTAAACAGTCCACACACAGAATGTTGATGCTCCAAATGACATCTTCCTCGTGAGATCATAATTTAGATGCTTCACAATACTTTCCATCCCCTTTCACCATGATAACGCCTCCTTATATAGGCTTGGAGAGGCCCAACCACTTGAGATATCTTTGGGGTAAGTTGAGGATTATCCTCCTTCAGTTATGGATCTTCCCTAAGATCATGGCTTGACCAAGGATTCAAATCCAACTGCCTTCAGAGATTGAAGGGATCTTTCCCTCATTCTTCTCAACAAACCAAATTTTACCCAGAAAAGGTAGCGCTCCCCCAAAATGGGCATCAGAGCACTATAGCACTCCCCTAAAAGGGTGCAAGGAGCGCCAGTGCTTCCTGTTAGTGTATAGGGGAGCGCTTCTCTCCAAAAATGTATTTTGACTGGATGGTTTAGTGGAAAAAGGTTTATAAACTTTGTCAACCCATTCCTCCGCTTCCAAATCAGTGCTTTGAGGTTTTTCAAGTGTCCTTCCGATGTCGTTATAGGCACGACATAGACTGTATGGAAGTATGTTTTTTCTGACATTTGCAACACTTGTGACCAAAATGCGACACTAGGCCATTGTCGTAATGAGTAATTTTGATGTGTAATAGATTGCCCCCCAAAGTATGAAGTTAAAAAGACAAGAACTGATAACTAAAATTCTTTGCAGACTTTCAAGCAAGGGTACAGACTCAGAGAACCTAACAGAAGCTGCACACGACCATCAAACAAATGTTAATACATGCTTGAAACCCAAGGCAGGCATACCTATGCTTGAGTGATAGATAATTTCAAGGTATGGCCGCCATAAATACACTGTGGATCCATAATTATACTTACAAAGAGATATAGCCACTGAATATACAATGTGGATCTATATTCGCATGATCTGAACTGGTTGCAGCCATGAAGAATACACAGTGGAGCTACGAGATGTCAAGACATAGCCACGACCAATACAAAGTGGATCTATGTAACAGTGTATGTGTCAATGTTCAAATAAACCACTGTCGCAACCTGGACAAAGTACATACAAGAGTGAAGACTCAACCCAAGGCAAGAGAAATCCCCCTGCAGACAAGTGGATTCTCTCGAGGTCCCTAGACTCCTAAGACCAAGACAGATAGTGATTAACATGGACACTGACTTCCTTTTACCTCTAATCAAGCTAATTAATGAAAGAGAAAGAGAAAGATATGTACCTTATGAATGACGTTTTTCCTTGCAAAGTCCAAGTTGAGCTTCGATCTTGAGCTCCTTGATAGGTCCTGCAAAACAAACAAAGGTACAAAAGACTTCCTACTCTACTGATATTATCTCAAACATAGATCCATCTACTATAGACAAATGTATATGGAACAAGTACAAGTTTGAAAGAAACAGGCCAAGCATTGATTGTATTGATGAGAACAAAGTGTTACTTACAACCATGGATGTAGTGTAGTAGCTTCACCAAGCTCTCCTTGTCCATACCCTTGCTCAAATAACCTACATACAAGATGTTGATGCTTCAAATGACATCTCCCTCATGATATCATAAGTTAAATGCTATTGCAATGTCTCTCTTCCTGTACTGTATGTTTCCTATGAGATCATAGGTTTCATACCTCCAATCTTTCCTTTCCTTTCACAATGAGAAGGCCTCTTTATATAATCTTGGAAAGACCCAACCACTTGAGAGATATTTGGGATAAGTTGAGGATTTCTCTCCTTCAGTTGAGGATCTTCCCTAAGATCATGCCTTGAGATCATATTCAAATCCAACCACCTTCAGATATTGGGGGGATCTTTCCCTCATTCTTCTCAACAAACCAAATTTCGCCCAGAAAAGGTAGCGCTCACCCAAAAGGGGAACCAAAGAATTATAACGCTCCCCCAAATAAGTCCAGGGAGTGTCAGTTCTCCCTAACAGTGTATAGGGGAGCACTCCCCTCCAAAACCCATTTTTGAGTGGTTCTTTCAGTGGCAAAAGGCTTGTACTTCTAATAGATTGATTCCTCCTCTTCAAAACTAGTCTTTGAGGTGTCCTAAGTGTCCCTGTCATGTCATTGGAGGCATGACATAGGAAAGAAGGAATTATGATGTTAGCAACACTTATAACACTTGAGGTCAATATGGGACACTTGCGGACAAGATGCGACACTTACAACACTTGTAATGATGACACTTGTGACACTATCAAAGTGAGTAATTTTGAGGTGTAACAGAATGTGCAGTTGTTGCGAGAAATCTTGTGCATAATGTGTGGTTGTCTCTTAGACAGCCCTGCATGTATGTGCGAGGGATTCCCAGGAAAGCATGCAAAGGATGTGCACCTGTCTAACCGACAGGTGCGTGCCTATGGAAGAGACAGTTGTGAATTAGTGCCTAGTTGTTCAAAGAAAAGTCGTGCATAGATGCACAATTGTATGGGGGAAAGTCGCGCACTGTGGATAGGCTAAGGGGTGTATTATTTTTTGATATTTATGATTTTTTTTGATGGATGATGTAGTTGATCAGATGTTTCTAGGTGGATGCGGGTTGTTAGGGTCCTATAATATAGTCATTTTTTTTACAGTCATCTATTTTGGAATTTTTTTGATCAGGTTGAAGATGCTTTCATGATAAGGTGCTCAGGGGTTATGGTCCAATGGTATATCCAATGCTTCAAATAGATATCCAGTTATATCCAATGTTGTCACATGGGAAGTTTGAATTATGATGTATACACATAGAGTTTTTTGAAAGTTTAGAGTGGCCTAATCAAGGATTTCATGAATTTAGTTCATATTTCAAATTGTGGCAGCAAGTTTGATTTTTGGAAGCTAAAGGTCCAAATATTTTAGCCGTTAGCTACTGAAAGTTAAACATTTCGGTAGAAAAATGGCTTAGTCACACCTATCATAATATTCCAAAAGTAATGAATGTTTCCAGGGTTTAAAAAGGGTCTTATCACTCTCATATCGACGGTTGTACACAAGTCATGATTTGTTGTTATGCTGTCAAAACCTCTTTTGATGATCATTCGTCTGATTTTCAGAAGGGATTATGATTTGTTTATCCCTTTTCTAATCGAGTGATAATAACCCTAGATCACTCCCACACAATTCAATCGATCCTGAAAAAATGGTCATGATCTTTCTCATTCATTGAACCAATTGATTGTCTGTTTTAGGTCGTGTTAAATATGCCCACAGTTGACCAAAGATTTCATCCTTTTGCTCTATCCTTGACTCTCACAGTTTTATCTCGCCTTCATGTTCATTTGAGCCCACCTCTCACCCTTACATACCCTAGATCTATTGTCATTGACCCAGTTTTAAAGCATTTACAACAATCCATTGTGATGATGATCTCAACATGAGGTTCCCTTATCAGAAAGGAATTGCATGATGCTTCATACCTTGAGGAACACCCTAAGGCCTGCGAAGTGTTTAACAATGTTGTATGTTACGGGTTCTACCAGAAGATCCATGGGTACCATCAAGGCATCACAGAGGTATTTTCCAAAAGATTTGATGGATTTAAAGTTCAAGTCGGGCTTGTTGTAATGGAGATAGATGAGGCCAGTATAGCAGTAGCTACATAGATGCCTGGTGAAGGTGAAAGGTGGTTTAATAACACCTCAGTCAAGGAGATTGATTTCATATCATTACTCAAAAAATAGCATCAGAACATGAACTGGCAAAAGGACATTCACATGAACTACTTGGAGGAGAAATGGAAAACATTGTTAAAAATGATTCAGGTTTACATCACTTGTGAGGGGAGATATGGAAGGACCATGCTTTACCATTTCAGACTACTCCTTCATTTCACTGGTAAGAAACCTTTGAATATGCCTTTTTATCTTCTTAAGAGCCTTACCAAGATGGCTTCCAAAGTTCAGGCCAAACCTCAAAAGGCTAGCAGTAGTTTATTTCATCATGGTATGATCAAATTGATAGTTTTAGAGGAGCTCAGCAGAAGGAATAAGACTTGGGATTATATTTTGTTTTGGGGAGAATTTGGAAAATAAGTTCAACCAAAGAAAGGAGAAACTTCCTCCTAGAAATTAACTTCTCCAAGAACAAGAAAAAGAAAGAGGATGTCACTGTCACATGTAGCAATTGCAACATAAGTTTCCCCGTCAAAATCAAAGAAAACAAAAAGGAAGCTAGAATTTGGGGAAAATGCATAGGATCAAGGAAAAGCTACAACAAAAAATGTCCTAAATCTTCCATATTTAGATTCATATTCAGAGCCATTAGTTGTAGAAATGGAAACTCATCTATTAGTTGTGGAAATGGAAACTCTGGAAGAAGCTAGAACATCATCAAAGAAAAAGGTGAGAAAAAAACCTAAGGTCCAAAAACTGAAAGAAGAACTTGCTGAGCTAAAGGTATTAGAAAGACATCTAAAAAGAGAGAATGAGACTCTTAGAAAGTCATCTCTCAAAGTTGGTTCCGCATCGGATTAGTTGGCCATTAAATATGAGACTGTAAAGCACAAGAATCAAAGGCTCCTCAAAAATAATAACAAACTGCAAGACATGAATAAAGTGTTGAACTTTAATCTTGCTCACAAAAATCTAAAAGCTAAATCTCACCTCAGGCTTGATACTCTAGCTGAAGTTGCCCTTGATTTCAAATGAAGGGATTATAATAGATGAAGCATGGCTAAGGATAAAACTCAACCATTTTGACCAGTTCGGGAGCAGTTACAGGTTTATCTAGCTAAGATCAGTTTCAAAGACCATAATTAGCTACCGAAAATTAATCCCATAAAATCGACAGCTAAATACACTTTATTTTGACCTCATTAGCTATCGAAAGTTTTGTTATGAACAGAAAGCACAAAAATCTCCTCAGATCAAGGAAAATGGATTCCTCAATGTGTTCGAAGGTTTCTAGAATGATTTTCCAGTTACAATACATCCTCAATATGTTGTTGTCAGGTTAATATCTGATTAGTTATGGTTTATAATTCAATGCATAGCCCTTTTCTTGGGATTTTGTTTGATTTTCCATAGTTTTAGGATAATAGTCAGCATGCAGTCATTTCAATTTTTACCCTTTCAGTGGTAAAAATCAAATATATTGTATAAACTCAAGCTGTATGGTATGGTTTTGAGAGGATATCAAATCTCTATTTTGGGTAAGATCATTAATTAGGTATTTTCATAAATATCTAGAAAGAGTTAAGGGATTTGATCCCCTACTCTGTAGGACCTGAATGTAAAGGGACATTATAAAGGATAGAATGAAATATATCATAGTGGTTGGACTTGAAGGGAAGGATGGTATTGAAATATCACCATCTATTGTAAATATGTTCAGGAGTTTGTCAGTGACCCTTTTTGATAAATACAAAGACATTATGTTTCAAGATTCCTATGTCATAGTTACTTGGTGAAGTGTTTCTTGATGTAACTTGTTCTTCTCTCATTTCACATGTTCTTTCTTTCTTTATTGGTTATAATAAGATTAAGTTTAGGATTTGTTTCAAACACCATGTTCTGGATTGAAACAACATTTATGTTTTCTTCTGAAGTTTGAATGTAGAATTCAGGTAGCAATGCTCTACATTCGAAGTGAACCCTAATATGTTCCTATTTTTCCATATCACAAACTACAAGGATCCACTAATATGACTACCTTGACTTGTTACATATGATCTTCGTTATTCCTCCAGTGATCACCCTAACCTTTTTGAATCCATTTTTCCCAATGGCCCTCTTTTGTTGTCTCAACCAAAAACTCAAAAACAAACCTTCTACTCTCATAACTAGCCTAATATCAAATACAAACCAATTTAGATCATAAAAAGAGATCCATCTTTGATTCTTGGAGGGCTAGATCCTTGACTCCAAGCGGTTTTGTGGTTACCTCTGTCAATTTATCCTTCATCCTAAGAAATTACGGAGTGCTAACATAATGGTGACCATACTGGGGAACGTTCCTCGGAAACGTATATCAAGTTCCAAATATGATTACTGATGGTGGACAATGATCATACACAAGAAGGATGAATCATCCACTTGGTCACTCCAATCGACTCCAATCAGTTTCAAAGACTCCACTGGAGGAAGAACCTAAAACATGACAAACCAATCTGGAAAGATCATGTATTCAAGCTCAAATTGTATTCAAGACATTTTTGGCTTTATCTGTAATTATGTTCTATCTTATTATGATCCTGGTCAAGAGTATATTGCTGAAATTCATAGTTATCAGTTTCAACTTGAAGAGCCTCAAAGGATTGAGCCCATCCCTATAGCTCTGGTACACACTCCAATACATGTAGAAATACAAGTTAGACATAAGCCTCGTGCTTTATCTCATATTCTTGTTAAACTTCTAGATAGTTATAAGCCCACTTCTTTACCCCCTATACCTGTAAAATTCCCAGACAGATACAAGCCTCCAGTTTTACCTTCTATTCTCCATGACCTCCCTGCCAATTATAGCAATAATCTGCCTAGGTTTGATGGAGAAAATGTGAAGATCATTGTTGAAAAGCACATTAAAAGTCTTGAGTATTTTCTTGATCTGCTTGAGGTGGAAGAAGATGATTTCTATATCAGGATTGTTTCCCTATCATTTCAAGGTAAAGTTAAAAATTGGTTTAAGAATCTTCCAGCTACAAGCATTAGCAATTTTCATCAATTTATGCAAATTTTCCTAGATAGATGGGTGATCATGGGAAATTTATTTCTCGTCCTAGAAGAGTATGACCACTTGAAAAGATAGTCAGGGGAGATAGTACAACATTTCTCATCCAGGTTCAATAAGTTGTATCATTCAATGCATGTTGATATAAGGCCACCCCTAGGATTAGCTCATTTTTTATGCAGGAGCATCACTCCAACCCAGCTACGCGCCAACTAGCCAGCACATCAAGCGCGCATTCAATGGAAGGAGAGATAGGTGTATCCCTCTCGTTTTTCAAATTTTGAAAGTTGTATTTAATGATTGTAAGGCTGGTAGAGCCAAAAGCCATGCATGTGCACAGGCTTAGATAAAGGTTGCCTTAAATAGTTGTAAGGATGAGATCTAGATCTGATTCGGACTAGACATCCATTCAATGTAATTGAATGTGAATTAATGAGAGTTGGTGAGGATGGAGGGAAGAGCTCGAGGAGCCCCTCTTTGTAAGAAGATCTTCTTTGTATATATTTTTTTTAGTACGAAGAAGAGTAAGAGAAGAATATAGAGAAAATAGAGAGATAGGAGAGGAGAGTCGAGATTCTGTTGTAGTTCGAGCTCGAACACATTGTAAAGAGGCATTTCATATTAATACAAATAGAGCAATTTTCCTGCATGTTGTTGTTTATGTATTTTTGAGTTCATGAATGAATGTCTCTATGTGTTGATGATATGTTGTAGATGTATGTTAGATGTGCATTTGCCGGGATAGGTAGATTTTCCTATCTGTGAGTTCTTTGATTTTAGGTTTAGGTTCTTTGAGGCTTCATGCAAGAGGTTGCATGACAAAATACCATGGGTTCTGCAAGCCAATACAAGGAATGCACTTCTGAATTCTGTGGAATTTCGAACGGAGACCTGCCAGGAGGGCGTACCGACTAAAGTCATTAACTCAAGGGAAAATCCTCAGGGTTATTGAACTCCTTGAAGGAGAAATAGTGCAGAGAAGAGAACAGAGAGGAGAAGAAGAATTGTTGAGAATTCTGTAAAGGCTCTGCCAAGAGGGCATTGAGAAAATGAACAGGATGCATTGAGCCAGTGCATAGAGTGCACTTCTGAATTCTGCGGAATTTGGACAGAGTTGTGCCAGGAGGGCACACCATAGGAAGTGATCAACTCAGGGAGGAAGCCTCAAGGTTGATGAACACCTTGGAGGTACGACTGTGCAGAGGAAGGCATAGAGATAACAAAATCACTGAAGGTTCTGTAGAGACCTGCCAGGAGGGAATCGAGCAAGTGCAAGGAGTGCACAGGAGGAGATCTATTTCGAGTTCAGGGAAGACAAAAAGTCTGAAGTTCTGTGAAAATCTGCCAGGAGGGCATCGAGCAGTTGCATAGAGTGCACAGAAGGACTCTTTTCGAGTTCTAAGATAAGAGAAGTGTCAAGGAGAGACACTTACAGAGTTACTGAATACTCTGTTAAGCTCAGTAAGGAGGGCTTGAGAAGAAGGTCGTCAGGAGGAAACCAAATTTCCCTTTGAGGACACAGAAGGGAAAGTCCCCTAGAGACTCGGGCAAATAAGATTAGGATGGATAGCACAGTTGTGTGCAGGGACCCTGCAAGGAGTGTAGAGGTCGAGAAACCTTTTGAGGTTTCAGAGTGGATAAAGCTCAGGAGGGATAACATTCCTAGAATGTAGGCAATATCCAAGGGAATTGAGCTCGCAGAGGAAGCAAAGTTTGAGGCTGGAGAGGTGAGATATGGACCATTGAGTTTCACGTCCAGAGAATACGAAGAAAGTGCACAAGGAAGAGAAACAGATCTGGGTCATCAAATCTAGTGCAAAGGATCGATAGCCATCGGATTTGAAGGAAGGCGCACAGAGTTTAACCTCTGGGAGGTCACATAGGAGAAGAGTCGAAACGGATGGTGGAGACACTTCATGTCGAAGTTTCAAAAATCCCGTGGACCGTCGAATCTCACAGATCCGTGAGAAGGTTAAGGCTGAGTGTCCTTTAGCTTTTCGGCATTTTGGCATTTCGAGAATTCCGATGACAAGGAGTCATAACACTTTGGGTTGAAACCCCCAAAGTCACGAAATGCGACGTGTCCTTGGAGTAGGGTTGTGGTCCCAGAGGAAGCAGACATTTTGGAGTTTGGCATTTCAGAATTTTGGGGTCCGGGAGTTCGAAGGACCAAGAACCGTCTACAGCCGGAATCACGGAATCGCAAACTCTGAAATTCCAAAAAGCAGGCCATGGTCAGGTAGATTTTGGAATTTCGGGGCCCGGAGATTCAAAAGGCAAAGAACAGGGGGAGCACTTACATCATGGTTTCCTGAATCGATAGTGCTTTGTCGTTAAGCCTTTTAGGCATTTCGGGACCCGGGTGTTCGAGAGGCCAAGAGTTGGGAGACGTGGAGTCTCGACTCACGAAATCGTGAAACCCCAAAGCATTCAGAGGAATAGCCATGAGCTAGAGTCGTTGAGCCCATTTTGGCATTTCGGCATTTCGGGGTTCGGGAAGTAGAGGAGGCTATGATTGTGGGTTCATTGCATCACAAACTCCCAGTTCATGAAATCCCAAAAGAGTTGAGTGTTTCTGGAGTTTGGGGATTGGCGTGACAAGTGATTTTGGGGTCAAGAGTTGTGGACTCCCAGTTACCGAAATCCCAGTATAGCCATAGCGTCGTGCTTGCATGGAGGTGAAGCTCGCACCTAGTGCTTGTTCGCACAGGTGGGGTTTTCGAAGGACCTATGGATCATATCTGTGGGGTTCCAGTGAGGGCCCGAAAGAACTAATTTGATTCTGTGGATTCGAAGAAGAACGATCATGTGCGGATCTCAGCCCGAGGGTCTGTGTCAATGTGGTATAAGAGCCACTTTTTGTCTGTATACTGCGGGAAAAAGAAGGTAGAAGGAAAATAAAACAATACTCTGATACGCAGTGTGGTATCAGAGTGGGAATTCACTTGTATCCTGCAGGAAAAAGGATATGGGGATACTCTCAGGCGTAGAGTGATCCATAAGTTTGCCAGGAGGGCATACAGGAATAGGAAGATGGATAATGAATGCCATGGATGTGTTGGAAAGAAGAACCACCAGCAGCAGAGAAAAGATGAGATGGATGAAGAGCTCGCTTAGATAAGGGCGAGAATGGAAGAGCTTGCACTGCAGGTGCAGTAGAATGCAAAGACACATTGGGTGTACGAATGGCCTCTGAAGAGAAAAGTAAAGTGGTCAGTCAAGAAATTGTTGGCTAGAAGAAAGCAAAGGTTGTTGAAGAGGTGGCTGAGGTATGTGAAAAGCCTCAGGGCCATAGAGGAGATGGTTCATGCCTGTGAACCAGAAGCTAGGAGAAATCTCAGTGATGATGAAGAGGAGAGATTGAGTAGAGATCTCATAGACTACCAAGTGGGCAGAGATGGACTTTCAAATTTCCAGGAGGGCAATAGAAAGATATCAAGTGAAGGTCTTGTATACTGCCAGGAGGGCGGTGCTGAAAGTTCAAATTGCCAAGCGGGAACTGATATGGGATCGACTGATCTCGTAGACTACCAGGTGGGCAGATGAAGAGGAGAAACTCCAATTTTCCAGGTGGGCAGGGAAAAGGAGATGAGACTGTCTGAAAGTCTCGAGAGCTCAGAAGTGATTTCATGTTAGCAAGGAGTTTTGATGGAGATGGGATTGATTGATCTCATAGACTGTCAGGTGGGAAGTAGAAAAATCCCATATTGTCAGGTGGGCAAGGGAGAGAAAATGAGCTCATAGGTGAGTTCATATTAGCAAGGATAGTTGATAGAGAAGGAAGATCAAAAGAGCATTCTGATGATTGGAGGGATAAATATATTCCTACCAAGCAGCCAAGATGAGGCCAAGGAAGATGTTTTGGATGCAGCAATAGCGGAAGGACAACCAGTTGTGATTGTCAAAGATATGGAGAAGATATCAAAAGTTGCCCAAGGAAAAGACGAGGAGCACACAGTTCAGATGCTCACTCCATGGGAGATGGAGTTGGAAATGTTAGAGGATTGGATGAACAATCCAGATCCAGTAGATAATTGTCATGAGAAGAAAATCATGTATATGTTAGCAGAGGAGCATTCTGAGGAATCACTCAGAATTTTTAGCCAAGGAGATGAACAGATGATAACTGCGGTGTCGAGCCACGCAGTAGCAGATGAAGGAAAATTCCAGTCTGAGGAGCAGCTGGAGGAAGCTGGAATTCAACCTACACAAGGAGAAATGGTAGAAGAAAGTCTATCAGAGAACGTGACTGAACAACAGGTCAGTCAAGAAGATAAGACTGCAGACTTGAATTTTGCAGCAGGGTGGCAAGCTGAGGCCACAGAGGAAAAAGATGGCATGGGAGATCTAGTTGATCTGCCCACTAATAAGGATGAAAAAGTGAACTGGAGAAGACTTCATAAAGAGAGCCAACCACTAGATCGGATAGACAAGATAATTGAGGAGATCAGAAGGCTGATGATCAAATCAGTAGAAGCAGTTAGCGAGGGGAAGCTAAGTAGAGGAGAACCTGCCATAGCAGCAGGAAGGATGCAACAATAGCAATAGTGAAGCGATGGAGTTGATGGTCAGCTCCAAAGAACTGTTTGGGATCTAGGTGGATTTCGACAACCATGCTGGGAAGCTCATGGGAAGGAGCTCAAAAAAATTTCACAGCAGAGGAGTATGATGCAAGAGCATCACTCCAACCTAGCTACGTGCCAGCTAGCCAACACATCAAACGCGCATTCAATGCAAGGAGAGAGAGGAGCAGCCCTCTCGTTTTTCAAATTTTGAAAATTGTATTTAATGATTGTAAGGCTAGTAGAGCCAAAAGCCATGCATGTGTGCAGGCTTAGATAAAGGTTGCCTTAAATAGTTGTAAGGCTGAGATCTAGATCTGATTCGAACTAGATAGCCATTCAATGTAATTGAATGTAAATTAATGAGAGTTGGTGAGGATGGAGGGAAGAGCTCAAGGAGCCCCTCTTTGTAAAAAGATCTTCTTTGTATCTAGTTTTTTTAGTAGGAAGAAGAGTAAGAGAAGAATATAGAGAAAATAGTGTCAGGCTGCTAAATTGAAGATTTGAATGACCTGAAACACTAAATTGTCAAACCAGGGTTGGTAAACTTTGAGCTGCTACATTGTATGTGCGGGTAAGGCTCTAATCGCTATCTAAATGCTATCCTTAGCAAAACACACAAACTTATTCTGAGAACTTGAATCCTAATGATTATCCTGAAGCTTAGCATTTCCTATTTAAGTCATTAACAGAAACAGTCCTATGTTTAAATGCTGGTACTTCTATTTCCATACAGAAGTATGATTTCACAAGATTATTCCACCACTACTTTTAATCATCTATCATTACCATTTCGATTCAAGCCATGAAAAAAAGAGTATTTTCGGAAATGCATTTAATCTGGTCATCAAAATCAATCTAAATCTGTCTACAGGAAAACAGAGCAATAACCTACTTACTGGTACCGGAAGCTTCCTTTGATTTAACTGTAATCTAACTGTTCTAATTAAGTAGGGTAACTAACTATCTAACAAATCAAAGTTCATTCCAATTCTAAGTTATGTTCGAATTAAAAACTAGAAACTAATCAAATCTTAGTTCATGTTCTAAACTCTATAGGCATCAGTCATGCATTCAATATTCATCAACATAAAAGATAACAGTATGCGGGAAACGATTCTGTTGAAGAACGATTAAACACGATTCTGAACCAGTCAATCTTTAAACTTTAAGTTATTCTTTATGCAAATTCCAAAACACCAAGATGAACTAAATCTAAGGCAGAGTAACACAGTGACTTGAACCGGTTTGGCAGGCCCAACCAAACGGTACAAATGCCGAAGGAAAGAACCAGAACTAACTACAGCATTCTATGCAAACATTGTATAACCTTTTCACTTCATTAACTCAGAAGAGAATACTTCAAATCATATATCGGTCGAATAGCATGACGCAACAACAGTTTGTATTCAGAAATATGTGTTCACGATATAACATAACATAACCCCCGTTCTCAGGAGTGATCTCCTGTTTATAACAGTCTAAAGCAAAATACATAAAACAAACAGATCCCCCATCCGAAAATAGCTTGGAATCAAGTTTTAAAACGGACTTCACATCTTCGTGACACGTAGTGTCACGAAGTGTGAATGATGAAGAATTAACGACTCAGTTTTATCATTACGCCTTCAATCATCCTATGAGCACTAACTCCAGCTGTCATGCGAATCTCTCTTTCTCCCATTCGGGCTATAACGCACAGATCTTGAGCGGCTCCATTGGTATCTCCACGGGTACAAGTTGGTACCTGGTACCGGCAATCCTGTTCCAAAAATAGAAGTGGTACCTAACCCAAGCGACATTAGTTTTAATATCAATTTAAAGCATCAAAATGCATAAGAATAGCTTGAAACATAAAGATACCTTAAGTAGCCCGATGGAATGGTAGGGAGATGTCAATTATGTCAAAACAAGGCCAAAAGGGTGGTACTGGGTATATAAATGGAGGTCTTTGGAATATAATATAGGCAAAAACATGATCAAAACTGGGGACCAACATGCCCCCACACTGAAGTCCTTGCCTGTCCTCAGGCAACAAAAGTCAAAGACTGGTAGCAATCAGAGGGTTGCAGCGGCTGCAACCAACATTTGTAGCCTCTCCTATTTCTTCAGATTCTAGATTTCTTTCTTGAGTACTCTGTTGATTATAACATGCTTTTTGGCAGTCCTCTGAAGTTGCCTGTTCCTTTTGAAAATATCCTTATTCCTCTGCATTAACCTTTAAATTTTGAATAAAAGGTGAGTTACCCTGAGTTTCATGAGCTCATTCTCAGTTTTAATATGTCTATCCAATACAATGTACTCATGCAACTTCTCCTTCAATCTGTTATTATTGCGTTCTAGTTTTTCCACCATTGGTTTTAAGGATTGACTAGAGGAAATCTTGTAGTGAGTTTCAAATGTTTGCTCTTGTTCTGGTTGTGCTTGAAGGCTAGACGCATGAGTAAAATCATCTGGGCTTTGAGCCGGGGTGTGAACTCTATCGGAATCATGATTTGGACTGAGTTCAGGAGTGAACTCATCTGGGCTGCGTTCATAAGTGTCAACTGGATCAAAATGATGATCTGGACTGAGTTCAGGGGTGAACTCATGTGG
>ML818016.1:41132-64137 GCA_009831015.1 Picea engelmannii
GTCTTCAAGGGATGAAATTTTATGTAGCTTCCTCCCTCTCCTTGCAAACATTTTTATCATATTTTCCTTTGAAAAAATTGTTTGTATGAGTTCATTATTTTCTATCATTTTCCTTGTTCAATTTCATGACTAAAAGCATGAAATTAGAACAATTTTTTAGTTTGAGGGAATTATACAGTTTATGGGTTTTTCTTTTGCAAATTCGATAACATTTTGGGCATCTAATGTTTTCATAAATCCTAAACATTGTGAATTTATAATTTTATTGGTTGATCCTTCACCATAACACTTGATTCATTTAATCTTGGAGGTTATGACTTAGTCTTTTCTAGCCTAGATCATTTGGTTTTCACATTGACATATTCTTGATTGTGCACCTAGCATAACTTTGGGATAAATCGAAGTATGAATACTACCCCTATCATTCATATCATGATGTTGTCATCTTGGTACGGAACTGAAAAACTTACATTACACATCACCCTTTTGTCCTGCATAACTCAGGCTCACATTCATTGTTGAAGGATATAAGTAGTAGTGTTTTGGGTTTAGTACTCATTTCTCAAAATGGTTTATTGTCATGTGCATCTTTTGGTTTTTACCCACTCAAAGATCCAAATGTTTGTTTTGGAAGCCTCCTGAATCCTTAGGTATCGGGTCTTCCTGATTATGCAGACCTCTTACTACTATTTTTGTGTTGGAGAACACAACCAACCCTTCGCTACTCATATTGATGTATCGTAAGAAAATGACTCTGAGGTTTTTCAAACCCGTAATTGCATACCTGATACATGGTTTTGCGGAATGATTTTTGAGCAAATTTTTGAAAATTTGGATAAACCGTCAGAAACCCATTTCCTAAATGGGCTCATTTACTGTCTTCATGGGAGGTTTATTCATAAACGAATCTATCTCAGAGGTATGTTGCATTTTATGAATATCAATTTCTCAGAAAATCTGTTTCGTTTGAGTTTTTTTATTATTTTCCCTTTCCTCTATGTGGATTCGAAGATCTATAGAAAATGTCTAAGATTTATGGGAGACAGAGGTTAAACCCACTATAAATCCTTTTCCACCATGGTCTCATTCGAATACTTGTGTTTTCACATCTATCTAAGACTTGGGACACCTGGGAAAATTTCTTATCTAGAAATGATTTCACCCTACCCGAGAATGAAACCAAACCACCTCTCCATCTCAATAAAAACCCCAGTCCATGTAGATCTAACCCTATTATTGAAAACCTATTTGTTGATTCAGAAGAAGACCATGCAACCACATATCGAACCCTTGTTGTTATTTAGAACCTAATGGGCAAAAAGCCATGATGTGATTTTATGCCCATAAAGTCTTTGGAGGAGGTTTTAGATGTGTTAAAGGACAAGATTCCTATTTTTCCTATTCATGATACGAATCAGGTTGTTTTAAACAAATCAATTGTCAAGAAAAATCATAGGCATAAGGAATAGAGTAATTCAGACTTAAATTTTACAAACAAGAGGATTGAGAAGGTTGGTAATGTGTTTCTTAAAAACTCAAAAAAATTTAACACCCTCATAAATTTGGATTTATCATATGCTTCTTTATCAAATCTTTGAAATGGTAAATATTTTTTTCGATTGTTCTGACTTGATTCTGTTTGAGAAACAATAAATATATTCATTTTGATTTTATTCTTATTATTTTAGACTAGCTACAAAATCTTGTAGCTTGTCTATTTTAAGTTATTCATTTGTATTATTATCTAAACTTTGATTTCATTTGATATTTTCAGGTAAGCAACAACTTATGATGCTATGTTTAAGGAAAAGGAATCTTGGGACAAGCGTTCAATTAGCTTAAGTAATTTCCCATTTTTTGAAGAAAAAACAATGTCATTAATGCAATTATTTTTTTATGTAATAACTCCTACAGGAGTATTCTCGTTGTTATTATATTTTTACAAAACAAACTTATTTTCAGGGATCACTCTCTATCGTGTATGATAAGAGGTTATTGATCCAAAAGATGTTTAAATAGTTGTTGTTGCTTAGTGTTAAAGACAACATTTTCTGGATTACAGTATGGACATATAATTTTTCTTGAAGTGATATGGGAAAGGAGTTTGTTATTGGCTTTAGACCTGTGTGAATTGTGCAATGCTTATTTCATTGTATTCTCCTATTACTTCTATGTTACGATATATTATTATTGTTTATTTAGATTTAGTCTTGTCTTCATAATTATATTTCATATCGTTAAATATTTAAATGTCGTCCATGATCTGTTGGTTTAGTTTGTACTTGTGATCAATCAATCATTTAGTTACGTTTGAGTTTACTTCTGCTATTAAATGATTGATAACGTCAATGCTCAGGATTGAGATTTCTTTCGTCCTTAGTTTTTGGTCATCTTGAGGTCACAGGATATTTAATTAGTCATTTTTCTGTTGTTTTAAATTTACTCCAAAGCATGAAATGCTTCCTTGAATTTCTTCACAAAGTTTTGTATTTGTCTCTGTCATAGGTTTCCTCCTAATACAGGGCAAATAAGAGCTCATATGATGCAGGAAAAAGAACTTTAGATTTTTATGACTGATCAGTTAGAGGTTCGTAGATATATTATTTTCTTTATTTAAAGTTGTTTACATACAAATGGATGATGATTTCATTAATTATCTTTGACTGTTTTTGTGTCATTGTTTCAATTGTATTGGCTTAAATATTTATTAGTTTAATATCTTTAAACATTAGAAAGAGTTTTGTTCTTACTTTATCTTATGTATAAATAATATTGCGAACATTCACTTTCGCAAAATTTCAAGAAAACCTTGTAAACTCTATACAGATTGTTTATCATCATTATATATTAACACTCTTCCTGTACATTTGTGACTAATGTATGAATTGTTAAGATTGTAGATTTAGATTAGTTTATTTCTTTTCATAGTTTTAGGACCCTAGTTGGCTAACAGAGCCATTAAACCCGTCAGGTTATATCACACCAAATGGATTGGGTTAATTTGACAACCTCAGACCATATCTAACCTTCTAGTTGATGGTGTGTCAAAAACGCCCATCAACAAATGGTTCTAGAAGGAGGGACAAGTAAATTTAATGATTAAATTTTTTATCCCTGAGCCTGTCATAATTCCAGACTTATAAATTATTCTTTTGTGTCATCTTGAAATACACTAGACGGCAGACCAAACTGACAAGATGGCCTTATAGGAGTCTTTATTTCAAATGTCTTTAATTCCCCATGTCTCTCCAAATCACTATGTTGAAACATGTTTTCCACTTCTCATTACTTAATATTCCCAACGAGACAGTCTCTCGCTTGTCCAAACTCACCTTTGATGGTGGGGGGGATGTATCTGCTAAAGACCATATTAACAAGTTTTGGTGTAAATGCATCAAGCATGATATTTATGATTTAAAGGTTTTATATAGATTGTTTTCTTTTACTTTTAGGGGTCGGATTAAACATTGGTTTGAGTCTTTTCTAGCATATCGCATTATTGATTGGTTTCAATTTGTAGAGGAATTTTTAGAATCTTTTGAAATATATTATTACAATCAATTATGTGAATAATTTTAGACTTTGCTAATCAATGAAAATTCATCTCCAGAAGGCTTTTCAACAAGAATCCATGATGTTCTCTAAAATTTAATCTTGATGACATGTCATTTGTACTAAATATCCTCTTTGATGCTTGCATCCCTTTCATCTAGTCATGTTCAATCGTGAATGATGCATCATTTACAAATCCTATCACTCAATTGCGAGAAGAATTTTGTTCGTGGGATAAGAAGAATCCATCTGAAAATTTTGAACAAGCAAGGGAGGTAGAATCTATTTAAAAGGTTCTTACTGAAAATCAAACTTATTTTTCCTATGAATCATTGAATATTCAATCCTCGACCATCGTGGAAGAATATTTGATGTTCATTCAAGGTGAATGTCCATATTATTCAAACTCTTTCTCTAGTCAGTACTTAAATTTAGTTATTGAAGAACACTTAGGTGATGAAAATAATCTTAAGCATTCTGACATTCCTATGAAACTGACTAGATATGTAAATATGTAATTTGAAGAAGAAACCTTAAACCTTCATCCACAAATCATACCTTATCCACATGAAAGATTATATGTTTGTTATGAAAGTTTTAAACTGTCTATGATACATTAGGAAAATTTAGATGATCATATTATGTTGAAGGATTTAGCACCAAAACAGAGTGAAAGTTTTAAGGGAAGTGGAGAGGAATGCCTTGAGAATACTATTGTTAAGTATCATAGATCAAGAGTTTATTTTCATGTCCTCATTTTTTATTCCTTTTACTCTTTATATCTCGATATTTTCTTAGATTCTGATGGACATGATACTTTACCCACAATATCTTACTCTTTTCCATCTCAATTAAATATTTTCGGTATGCCAAGATTTGCTGAAATTAATTCCATGCATAACATTTTTGAAGTCAGATTTGGCACTCATTTACTTTCATCACTCACATGGGAAAAAGACATGTTGCAAGATGATTTTACACGATTTATTTTTGAAAAATAAAATGCACTCTCTCTTATGGAGATCAAACATTCTACATTGAGTATTATTTATTTGGTTAGTTCGAATTTTAATGGTTATGCTTCGCATTTTGAAATGGTCCATCTCATCAAAGGAAGTGTTCAAGCCAGCAAGCTAATTGATGTCATGAATCCTCTTATGATGTTTTCCCCATTGATATATCTATTGCGTCGAAGTCATAGTTTGCATCCTAATGACACGATATTAGAATGGTTGGAGGATTCATATATCAAGAAGTTTCAAAAGAATGGTAAGGTCGTGTGTAATATCCCCAAAAATAATTAATTATTAAAGTGTGTGTGCACTTAGGAATAAATTTTAATTTTTGGAAAATTCATATTTGGAAAATTATTGCCATTTATGGAAAATCCAAATTTGGAATTTGATTATTTGTGACTGATGGGAAAAGATTTGATTTTCCCAACTAACTCTTTGACTATGACACATGTAAAAGAAAAATATTTTTATATATTAATTGTTGAAGGACAAATGGAACAACCAAATTGAAAATATATGACCATGACTCCATGAGTGGGGAATCGACTTGAGTTACCTCGGGGATGAATTTTACAAGTGGTAAATGAGAAATTTGACCACTCGAAGCCTCTAGAAATAAGGGATCTGTAAAGCTGTGAAAATTCCCAAGGAGGAGAAAAAGACCTAGGCTAAAGATGCTCATGATATACAACATATGGGAGGAGGCAGGGCATTGCTTAGTCTATTGGAGAGAGGATATCACTTGCTTTTATGAACATTGTTTAGTGTGAGGCAAGGGGATTTTTATTATCTGATAGGAGGATTGTAATAGAAGAGGATCATTTCAATTCACCCTTATGAACTCATGCTTAGGCTAGTGGGTGAAAAAAGAAAGTAATTTGGCTATTTTGTTCTATAGTTGGATGGAACATGGTTGTTCCATTTGTGTTCCAACATTGATTTTCAGATATGTACCTCTATATGTTCTCTTGTTAAATATTTTTTTTATGTATTAGCTAACAAGAATGAGATGAATCCATGGCAATTATTTATTCATGTGAATATGCTCACTGAATAGAACTAGAAAAGAGAATGTAAGTTATATATGTTGATTGAAATTAGGACTAGACATGTATAGATAGGAATGTGGGTATATGCATAATCATACATAAAG
Organism: Picea engelmannii; assembly: GCA_009831015.1. Taxonomy (NCBI): domain Eukaryota; kingdom Viridiplantae; phylum Streptophyta; class Pinopsida; order Pinales; family Pinaceae; genus Picea; species Picea engelmannii. The sequence continues at coordinate 46,854 of ML818016.1, forward strand.
AATATGAAATTTTATTATAGGTTTTCAAGTAAAATTTAAGTGAAGATATACTGCTACAGAAGATGCCTGTGTATATTTTACATGTATCTGAATAAATGTATAGATGTGGATGTATTCAAGCTTAAATAAAATATAAGTATTGCGGTGTTAATCATAACCATTACCATGTATGTAGATATATACATATATGTATTCAAGTTTAAGGAAAATTAGATTTTTGTGATGCCAAGCATAATATGGAGATGAATATATATATATATATATATATATATATATATATATATATATATATAATATCCCCAAAATATTTAATTATTAAATTTTGAATACACCTAGGAATTTATTTCCATTTATGGCAATTCCAAATTTGGAATTTGATTAAAATTGTAATTAATTATTGTGATTGTTGGGGAAAGATTTGATTTGCCCAACCAACTCTTTGACTATGACACTTGTAAGAGACAAAGATTTTGTATTAATTGTTGAAGGAAAAATGGAACAACTAGGTTGAAATCAGTTGACCATGACTCCATGAGTGGGGAATAGGCTTGAACTACCTCAGGGATGAATTATACAAGTGGAAAATCAGAAATTTGGCCATTGGCAGCCCCTAAAAATTAGGGATTTGTAAAGCTAGGAAAATTTCCAAGGGGGAAAAAGACCTAGGCACTAGATGCTTTTGCATATATATAGCATATGGGAGGAGGCAAGATGCTACTTAGTATGTTGGGGAAAATATATCACTTGTTGTTATGAGCATTGTTTATGAGTTTAAGAAAAGGGGAATTTATGATATGAAAGTGGACTATAGTGAAAGAGGAACATTAAATTTCTCCCTCATGGATTCATGGTTAGACTAGGGGGTGAACATAGCAAGTAGATTGGTTGTTTTTGTTCTATGGTTGGGTGGAACTTGGTTGTTCCATTTTTTGTTTCAACACTTTGTTCAGATATGTTCATCTACTCTTCCCTCGTTGAATGTTATGTTGATTAATAGTTGGTAGAATACATTTACTTAATTCTGGATAAATGTTCTATTGATTAATGTATGATAGCTTATGTTGGTAGGATATTTTGTGAGATAAATAACTGGTAGAATGAAAAGAATTGTAGAATAATCTTTTACAGTTTGAATTTATTCAGTAAGTAGAGTTAAGAGAACTACTCTGTGTGATAACTATTAATGAATATGTGAAAATTTCTTATTCAAGTGATGTACTCTTTGAACCACAATATGAATGTAGATTCAAGTATAAATATTCTTAAATATTTATTACAGATTGCTACAGGTTGAAAAATCTTAACTAAATATCTAAAGGAAAAACCTATGTATACTTTTATAGGTTGCAATAAATCTACACAGAACAGAAGTATTACTGTGATAAGTATAAATTATACCATATATGTAGATATATAGGTATATATAGGTATTCTCTCAAGAGATATTTTAATTGTACAACTACCCAATGAAGTTTTGAGTGAATACTAGAATAGAAATATATATGTATACATGTTGTTTCCTATACAGATATTCTGAGCTACATAAACATCTAATACACATAAAGTTATTTATTGATTGTTACATAGCTTGAAAATTCAGGCTTTCCATTTGATCCGACTATATTAATGGAGTAGAAGGTTACAGTCATTTTCATTACAGTAACGCAGGAGAAAGGGTTCAGTGACATAAATACATAAAGCATACTACCTATTACAGAGTTGGTACAACACTTAAACAAGTCTTCAAACTCTACATAACACATGCGATCAGAACTATTAAATAGTGAAATCGTGTTTAATATGGGGTTTCCCCTATTTCCTTTTTCTTTAAGGAATGAAGCTATAGATAACGAAATATCTATAGGAGCTTGGTATAAAACTATCACAATAAAAATATTCTAGGGTGGAACCATATCACTTTCAATAGAACCTAGGGGTTATTTTCTTAATGCTGCAAGTTGGAACTTGAATACCTTTTGAGTGAAGTTTCATCGTCAATCCACAACCTCAGAGCAATTTAGTCCTGCAAGAGAAGACCAAGAATATCAGTAGCAAAGTTAGGAAACAAATCTACAAAAATTAAATACCAAAGATAGAGTGATGTTCAAGACGAATTCACGAAATTGAAACATTGCATATTTAATACGTGGACAATCACTTAGCTTGAGGATGACATGGGGTATTCCTTTCTCCATCATCAACATTGAGCGAACTATCCATAGCCTGGAGGGGAGAAGTGGATTTTGAAAGTACTGATGGTTACCCTCGCCATAGAAATAGGGGTCCCATTATTAGTCTTGTAACCGAACAACATTAAATCAATTTCTCAGCATGCATCAAAATGATAGAACCTTGTTAAAACATATAATACAAATATATTGAATAACCAGAATTGTAAAGAGTGCATAGTATAAATCACGTTCTATAGAATTGACCAATTCGAACCACATATAGGGTTGCAAGTTATTGTCTTCATATTTATAAAAGGGGTTATAGATTAATGACAAAGAAAAACTCAACAGAGTTATGGATACTTATAATTCTTCCTTTACAATAACAAAATGGGATTTGACAAGCATAAACAGAGAATCCCAGAATAGAGTATTAGAGAAAACCGTATAAAATAAGTTTAAGTCATTGAACTTTAACCATAGTAGAATTCATATGACTATAGTAATTCCTGTATAGGTATGATGTGTGTGGTAATAAACAAGAATACCAAAGTCTACATAGTATCCAGAATACCTTACTGCACCACAGGAAATGGTTATGATTTTATCATGTATAATTCATGGGTGGAGTAATTACAATAAGTCTCGGATGGATAACTCTTCACGAACCGAGAATTTGAAGACCCAATACTTAATCAAAAACAGGAAAGTAAATACGCAACATGTCGAGAAATTATTTTATAACATGTGAATATAAGTAATAAATAAAAAGCCAAGGTCATGACCTTGCCATGAGAATTCCCCCTACCTCTGTGAATGGAAAGATTGAAACCCAGTAACTCTATGTTTTAATATAAGGGTAAATGCAGATTCCTCAAACAGAAGGTTATTAGCATGGGGTTACGTGCACAGTTCATATAGAACATTCTTTCATGATGGGTAACCAAGGCTGTTTCCTTCATGACCTTTATCAAGAACATTGTTGATACCAACATCAAATGTTTACCAATGTTCAATTTGGGGAAAAAATCTGACGATACACAACACATGGGGTCTTATCCTTCAAACTATGCATAGAGCACAAATAGGATACATAACAAGCTACAGTATGCAAAAGGAGAATGCATGCGATGGTAAAACCACTGGTGATATATCCGACTCATTAGTATTAATAGACTTTACAACACAGATTCACATGGTTATGGAGATTTGGTACCCCTCGCAGAATGAGACCGAAGGTTTTAAAGTTAGACCCATAAAGATAAGCGCAAAACAAGTAAAGACTGATAAAAGACATATTTTTATTATATTTTAGTACAGGAGAAGACTTTATTACAGAGAGATACTCAGGAAGGAATTAACTCTTAAAGGAATCCTGCAAAATGTTGAAATAATGTAACTGGAAAGAGTATTCTTATTATTATTGATATTTTACTCATAGTATTAATCCCCATTGTGGATTGATCATGTTGGTTATTGTAATAGGACCAAATCTCCTTTTGTGGATTAGTCAACAAACAATTATAATAAGAAGAATAAGAAGTCAGCCCCAGCAGTTAATAAGAAGACCCAGAATTATAATAAAGGTGGGTTTACCCACCCAGATTAAGAAGTCGACCCTGCCAGTGAAGAGACACTTCACACATGCCAGAACTTTTATAAATAAAGGAGGCTAGCACCTCATTTGAACACAACTCACTTGCTCAGTTTGAGAGATAAGTTCTGATATGTTACCGAAAAAGGAGAGAGGGAGAAGAATGGCGCATATTTTGGAGAGAAATTTTTGTATTGGTTTGATTTATCTCTTGACATTGTATTGGCAATTTATGATAAGGAAGTTTTTGTTGGGTTTTCTTCCCCTAGAGGGCTTCCCAGGATAAATGTTGTGTCTCTTGTGAATGTGTATTTATCAGTGATATTGTTCCTATGTTTCTCTTATCTATTGAAATACAAAGAACTATAATAATGGCATAAACATTAACATGGTATCAGAGCCAATCTGAAGGAAGCATATTTCTCAAGAGGAAAAACGTCACTGTTACCGTACCCAAAAATTAGGGTTTTGCAAAAGTGAATATTTCCAGCGCTAAAACCACCTAGAAATTTGTGCCCTCCCCCAAGGATCATTTTGGCACTTAGAGTGCACCTTTTCAGTGGTCGGATCTTCTGCAAATTGAAACCCTAGTTTCACAAAAGTACCAGAAAACCAGTACCAGAAGTACTAGAGTACCAGAAAACTAGAAGCACCAGTCCAGAAATCCGCAGATCAAGTTTGAGGGGGTAAAAGTTGGATTTTTGAAATTCTGACTACACTAGCTAACTCGCCTCAGACCAATGCATCTATCCCATGGATCAAAATTTCAAAATTCAAAGTTTGAAAAATTAGTGTTTCCTCATAAAACCCTAAATTACAGTTACAGTTGCAGTCTCAGAACCAACTGCAGTTGTAGTACCATTTGCAGTTGCAGCCGTAGAACCAGTTGCAATCACCCCTGAAGTTTTTGGTAATAATTACCACTACTACCAAATGGAGCCACTACCTGCAAATGTTATCTGAGGTATGTACTCACATATGTTTAATGGTTAAACCCTAAAGAGTATTTGTAGGAGAAGGGATCTCTTGCCATAGATCCAGAAGGATCTCAAAATCCAACACATTGAGAGGAATGATGCAACCCAGGTGTGATTATTCTAATATGAATCTATTTGTTATGAAAATATCTTGATCAGTGTTGCATGTTGAAGCTATGATCAAATTATTAGAAGAACTAAAAGTTGATCATAGAGCTTATTCTCTAACCTAAACTTTTTTCAAGATAGCGTATTGTCTTAGTACAACAGACAGGTTGAAGAAAGCACTAGTCACTTGAGTGAAGGAAACCTGGAAGAAAAGCAAGGACTCACTCTTGAGGACAAGGCTCCATGTTTGATTAATCAATATTCAAAGGTGCACAGGACAAGTTGATGACTTTAGCTCAAATAGAAATCGTCGTAAAGTATTATACTTGATAGCATGTGAGAATATAGAGGTATATTCTTTGCCTAATACAACTAACATCTCCTCTAGGAGAAACCTTGTGCGTTAGTTTCAGATTGCCATGGAAGAATGCTTGGTCACAACACTATGAGAGTGTTGACCTCATTTTGTATTACATTCCTTACCTTTAATCTTTGCTTCAGATAAATTATGAGTGATAGCTCTAAAGGATCTACTGTGATGATTGTTCGTGCTATTGCTTTATATTATCAGAAGGATATTATTCTTTCTTGTTGTTTTTTTGACCTTGCTCTAGGTCACATGAGGAAGCTATAGCGAAGGTTGAACAAGGAAATGTGCTAAAGGAGAGATCATAAATGCAGAAATAATCAGTGGAAAATAAGAAGGTGGGTCACTCAGAAGCTGCCATGACCCACGCTATTGAAGAATCCATGTGAACTCTAGAAGATTAGCTCACATCAACTACAAGGTGCTACCATACATATGCAAAGTTTTCACAAGTTTACCAGAACTCAAGGTTGATCAAGAAGGCATATGCAATGGATGTGCACAAGGGAAGAATATCAAGAAACCTTCTTCAAAGAGGGGAAGCAAAGAAGAAGGAGTACTGGAACTCATTCATTCAGACATGTGTGGCCCAATGCCATCATCCTCCATTAATGGGTATGTATACTATGTATCATTCATTAATGATTATTATTGTAAAATACCTGGATATATTTGAAGTGTTCAGTAAGATCAAGGAATTCAAATCCTTGAAAGAAAACCTTTCTGTAAGGAAGATTAAGATACTCAGGTATGATAATGGAGGATAATATACCTCAAAAGAGTTCGTGAATATCTACAAATATGTTGGGATCAAGATCCCCAACAAAATGGTGTAGTTGAATGAAAGAACAGAACCATGTTGGAAGCTGTGAAGATCAAGATCTTCCTATGTGCTTATGGGAAGAAGCACCAATGGCAGTTGTTTATGTGTAGAACCGATTATCCCATAGTGCACTTGGGCTCAATACACCAGAAGAGATGTTCACTAGAGGTAATCCAATTCAAAATATTTGGTTGTCCAATGTTTATTCATATACTGAAAGAGAAAATTAACAAGTTGGAACCCTCCAGAAAGAAGGGAATATTCGTGGGATACTGTGAGGTCTCCAAGGCCTTCAGAATCCACATACCTGGTCACCACCACATTGAGATCAGCAGGGACATGACCTTTGATGAAGAAGAAACACTTAAGAAATCAAGAAGATGTGAGCTTGAAGAAGTATATGAAGAAGAACCTGTAAATCCCAGGATTGCAAAATCCATGAGGGAAGTTCCCAGAGCTGCAAAACCAGAGAGGGAAGTCATAACTTCCCCTGATAAGGAGACTCCTGAAGACCATGATATAACAAAATCTCAAGAACCTCCTCAAATGACCTTCTCCCATAAAAAAAAGCATGATTGGGAAAGAGATCTTATTCAATATGGAGAGAAGTATGGTGTTCCAGAAGGAACCTTGAGATAGGTAAAAATACCAAAGCCATTCTCAAGTTATACAGCTTTGATGTGTGATCTTCTAGAAGAAGAGCCTACCCTCTCTGAAGAAGCCATTCAGAGAAAAGAATGGGAAGATGCCATGACAGAGGAATACCAATCCATAATGAAGAATGAAGTATGGGAAATAATTACTAGATCAAAGAATAAAGATGGGGTATCCTACAGATGGCTCCTCAAAATAAAACATGTTGTTAATGGAAGTATTGAGAAGTATAAAGCAAGATTTGTCGCTCATGGATTTTCCCATAAGGAAGGCATTGACTATGAAGAGACATTCGCTCCTATATCCAGATACACTTCGATAAGGACCATCATAGTGCTTGCAGCTAAGATGAAGTGGAAGCTACACAAGATGGACGTGAAGACAACTTTCCTAAATGATGTCATCGAAGAGGAAGTGTATATATAGAGAAAGTTCAAGGATTTGAGGTAGAAAACAAGAAGTCTCATGTCTGCAGATTGAAGAAAGCCTCATATGGATTGAAGAAAGATCCTAGAGCTTGGTATGGACATATAGATGGTTTCTTAATGAGATTAGGCTTTACCAAGAGTAAAGAAAACTCAAATCTCTACTTCAAAATTATGGATAATGAACCAGTAATCTTACTACTGTATGTAGATGACTTATTCTTAACTGGAGAAGAAAATCTCATCAATGAATGTAAAAAGAGACTTGTCACTGAATTTGAAATGAAATACCTTTGCCTAATGCATTACTTCTTAGGTCTTGAGGTATGGAAAAGTCCAGAAAGGATCTTTATTAACCAAGGGAAGTACACAGTCAAAATTCTAAAGAGATTCGACATGCTAGAATGTAACTCCATGAATACACCCATGGAAATGAAGTTGAAGCTATTGGTTGATACTTCGTCAGATTTGATAGATGCCACACTATATAGACAGATTATTGGATCACTGATGTACCAGACAAACACTAGACCAGACATTTGTTTTGCAATGAACACCTTGAGTCAGTTTCTGGTAGAACCTAGACGTGTTCACCTAGTGGCTGCAAAACATGTGATGAGGTACCTTAAAGGTACAATGGATTATGGTCTCAGCTATGATGGAGATCATGACTTCACATTGAGTGGATATACTGATGCAAATTGGGCAGGAAGCATTGCTGGCAGAAAAAGAACATCCAGATGTTGTTTCAGTTTGGGATCAGCCATGATCTCATGGAAGAGTAGGAAGCAATCTAGTATTGCTCTTAGCACAGTGGAAGTAGAGTACATTGTTGCATGTTATGCTAGCTGCGAAGCTATATGGCTTCAAAAGTTGTTGACTGGTCTATTTTACTTTGATATGAGAGCAACCGTGATTCTATGTGACAACTAGATCTGCATAAAGATGACAGAGAATCTTGTATTCCATGATAGGTCAAAGCACATAGAGATCCGCTATCATTTCATCCATGACATGGTACAGAGAGGAGCCTTGAAGCTCTAGTACATTAGCATGAATGAACAAGTTTTTGATGTGTTGACCAAACCTCTATCTCGTGTAAAGTTTGAACACTTTCAAGATAAGATTGGTATAGTTTGAAAGGACCCTCCCTGAAAGGGGGAGTATATATTTATTCCTTTATTTTGACCTTGCTATTAGACGTAAAGAAAGATGAGTCATTGCTTCTAACCTCGCTGTTAGACGTAAAGCAAGACATCGTGTGTATTTCTTTCTTCTGACCTCGCTATTAGACGTAAAGCAAGATGAGTCATTGCTTTTGACCTTGCTATTAGACGTAAAGAATGACGTTGTGGTTATTCCTTGCTTCTGACCTCGTTGTTAGACGTAAAGCAAGATGATCCCTTGCTTCTGACCTAGTTGTTAGACGTAAAGCAAGATGGTGTGTGATTCCTTGCTTATAGCCTAGTTCTTAGATGTAAATCAAGATGATTCCTCACTTTTGACCTCGTTGTTAGATGTAAAGCGAGATGTTTATGTGTTCCTTGCTTCTGACCTCGTTGTAGGACGTAAATCAAGATGATTCCTCACTTCTGACCTCATTGTTAGACGTAAAGCGAGATGATGATGTGTTCCTTGCTTCTGACCTTGTTGTTAGACGTAAAGCAAGATGATTCCTCACTTATGACATCATTGTTAGATGGATGTAAAGAGAGATGTTGATGTGTGCCTTGCTTCTGACCTCATTGTTAGATGTAAAGCAAGATGATTCCTCGCTTCTGACCTAGTTGTTAGACGTAAAGTAAGATGATGATGTGTTCCTTTCTTCTGACCTAGTTGTTAGACATAAAGCAAGATGATTCCTTTCCTCTGACCTCATTGTTATATGTAAAGAAAGATGTGACTGACACTGAGATACTATCTTAACAGTTGTGACATTGAGCCAGTGTAGTACTGTGATGTGCCAGCCTAGTGTTGTGATGAGGTATCATTTTTACTGATACATTTTGATGCAGATGATGATGACATTCTTTCGAGAATGATGATGTTGTCGATGAAGAAAAATTCCGATGACTCGTAAATATGCTATAAAATGTTTCAAGATGATATTAACGATACTGTGCTCCTAATGCCACTGATGATGCAGACCTCTCTCACTTGATGTTGTTGAAGAATACTCTTCTTGTTAAGTGGGAGTGTTGAGATAATGTAACTGCAAAGAGTATTCTTATTATTATTGATATTTTATTCATAGGATTAATCCCCATTGTGGATTGATCATGTCAGTTATTGTAATAGGACCAAATCTCCTTTTGTGGATTGGTCAATAAACAATTATAATAGGCAGAATAAGAAGTTGGCCCCAATAGTTAATAATAAGACCCGGAAATATAATAAAGGTGGGTTTACCCACCTAGATTAAGAATTCAGCCCTTCCAGTGAAGAGACACTTCACACATGCCAGAACTTGCATAAATAAAGGAGGCTAGCGCCTCATTTGAACACAACTCAATTGCTCAGTTTAAGAGACAAGTTCTGATCTATTACCGACAAAGGAGAGAGGAAGAAGAGTGGTACATATTTTCGAGAGGACTTTCTATATTGGTTTGAGTTATCTCTTGACATTGTATTGGCAATTATTGATAAGGAAGTTTTTGCTAGGTTTTCTTCCCCTAGAGGGTTTCCCAGGATAAATGTTGTGTCTCTTGTGAATGTGTATTTCTTAGTGATCTTGTTCCTATGTTTCTCTTGTCTATTGAAATACAAAGAACTATAATAATGGCATAAAAATTAACATAAAATACCCTAGTTCAAGAACTAGAAGCTAGAGAAGCGGACAAGATGTAAACCCTTTTTCAAAAATAGTAAGCAATTATTGTGCTAGTGTGTTAGATGGCTTGCGAGAACCTACCCTTTCAAGGGTTGTAGGAATACCATACTGCCCAAAAATTCCTCCACTAATACCTAGGAAGTGACTGCGATTGTTACTAACCAAGAATCCAAGGATGAGTAACGCGTATAGGAAAAGTGGAGGGAAGGGTTACAATGACCTACCTCAGTTTCGCTAGTGGAGTTTTAGTGCATACTTATGACAGGGTACAATGTCATGTGATACAATGGAGGTGGCTCATTTTGTATTGAACGTGGTGGCTGAGAAATAACCCCAGAAGGTACTGATTACAAGTATCCATTAATAAACTGGACATAGGTTTAATTAAGTGCCTGACAAACCCTTCTCTCGACTTCACAGCAAGTTATAGAAAGTATGAGGATAACTCAGTTAGGGTTATGACCATACCCAGTCATCACATCCAAAATCCCGTTCAGTTAAAGATCTAACTTTTGGTTCACTAGTGTTATTGAATTTGGAAGGGGACAACTAATATCATTGGGCTCCTTAATGATTCCCCAACCATCAAACATATTTCAATACTATGGTAATAAAGAGAGAGGATTAACCATAAACATTTTTCGATGAGGTCTATTAGTCAACCAATTAAAACACGTAAAGCCACCTTTATATTAAATACCGTGATACTCTCGATAAAGGTGTATGCATTGCTTGAAATGTTTTTTGAATAGGAACCCTTTATGGTATAAGAAATGGATCATGCTTAGAGATGGTAATAATGCTAGTAGGTTTTCTCTATATTTTAAATGTTAAATGTTATACATAGAGATAGCTATAGTACTGTTGGGGTATTTATAAGTTAAACTTTATCCCGTATACTCGCCTTAATGAATGGAATTATTGGAAATGCTAGTAACTAGGAGACTAGGTTATAGTGAAGCTAACCCTTAATCGTTATATGTGAGATTTTGTGCAATATGGAATAAATGAGAGGGTTAGTCTTTTGTATATCACATTTGGCTATATGATACAATTATAGAATTAAGTTGTTTATGAAAGGGTTTTCCTATGCTGACCACTCTATACTAATAAAAGAGAGAGTATCCTTGTTTATTAATTTCCATTCCTAAGCATGTAATCATTCTCTACCTCATATGTTGAATGTATGTGGAACACAATGGTAGGGTTCGAACACATTTTTCACAATCAGTCTTTAACCTATGTATTGGGTTCTTACTGTATATTTCTATGCACCCAAACTTGCATAATTTACCTTTCTGTAATGGTATTTAATTTTAATGATCCATATGTTGTGATTATACTCAAGTCACATCCTTTGTGCCTCTATGAATGCTTATTAGTTTAATAATTATTCATTTTGGTCGTTACCCTAGATCGAAAATTCCAACTGTGTGATTACGAGAATTATATGATAGTTTTGTTTAATCATTCTGTTTAATCATTTACCTTGCCACAATCGACTCTTTCCATTTATTTGGTCCTCTACACAGGGCTTGGAGAATGTCTATTGTGTTATTCTTGTTTGATCACTCCATGCACAGTCTATTTGATGATAATTGATTTCACTTCTTTGCTTACTATCGTTTCCTCTATTTTACAAAAGAAAAGTTCTATGCACAGATATATGAAATTAATGATGCACCCTTTTTGTTTTGCGAGTGTACCCATCAGTCAGTTTGGGTCCACTCCTCCTCCTCCTGTATCATGGAGATATTGTCTCACAAGGAATAAAAGGAAAGTTGTTTTTCATCGGTACTCGAGATAAGTTTTGTTCTTGGCTTATTCTATTGCTTGATTTCCATAGAATTAAAATGTTAGCACAGTTACTAAACCCTCGTTTAATCATTTTGTAGGTTGTGCAAGTTGTTGTAATCAGTTGAAGGAAGCATCTTACCTCGAAATTTATTCAATGTCCATGTCCTTCCTTGCCCGATCTATCCATGCATTAAACTTCAGCTACATTCAGATTCTCTGTATACTTTCTTAGATCTCTTTTTACAATAAAACAGGTTGTGGAGTTTTTGGTCTATGGTACTCCAACTGTAATAATTTGAACAATGATTGATTGAATACAATGGTTTCTTTTGCAAGATGCTTTGAATTCTACTAAATCACTATATTTATGTGGTAATAAAGAATGTATTTGGATTGTTATTATTTCTATCTATTCTCTATGGTGTTTGTGTATGTACAGATTTGAATAGAAATTCAAAATATATATATTCAATGGCCAATAGGAACATAAAAATAGTTCTATTATTTATTTATGTATGAGAACACACACACACACACACATATATATATGTATAACCATCATATTTCAAATAAACAATATTTCTAGTATCATTTAACTATGATAGGCAATAGTAAAACATGGTCATACAATCCCTTAAGAATTGATTTCACTTATGTATACATAGTAAACATATTCCTAACAAATAATAACCATAAATATAACATTGAAAAAGAAATACAAGATGAGATACATATATGAAACCTAGTGTTGGACTACAAATGGAACAACCACCTTCCACCCAACCATAGAATAGAACAACCAAGTTCACCTGTCATGCTCACCCCCTAGCCTGACCATCAGTCCATAAGGGAAAACTGAATGATCTTCGGCTATAGTCACCATCCATAGATCAAAAAAATCCTTTGCCTCACACTAACAGTTCTAATAACAATAAATATTTTCTTTCCAACATAATAAGAAGTGTCCTTCCTCCTTCATATGTTGTTAAAATATGCATTCTTGTGCCTAGGTATTTCCTTCCCTCCTTGGGGAAATTCATATCTTTACAAATCCCTAATTTTTAGGGGCTGCTAGTGGTCCAAATTCACTTCTTCGACTTGGAAAATTCAGCCTTGAGGTAACTCAAACCTATTCCCCACTCATGGAGTCATGGTCAGTTATTTTTAACCTAGATGTTCCATTTCTCTTCCAGCATTTAATTTATTAAAAACATTTCTTACACATGTTTCAAAATAAAAGAGGATAGTTGGGCAAGTCAAATATTTTCCCAACAATCATCAAATAATTAATTATAACAATCAAAATTCCAAATTCGGATTTTCCATAAATGGAAAATAATTTCCAAATATGAATTTTCGAAAAACATAATTTCTTTTCAAATTTCACTTAGAATTTAATATTCTAAAATTTGAGGATATTACATTTGAGACCTCACTGGTACCTCCCAGCCAACCCTAGGGGTACTCTTCTTCCCCTTGATCCCCCTGACCCACAAAGGGGACACACACACAACCTGAGAAAATCTAGCTCCTAGCTCACCTCGCAAGGTCGATATACCACTCTCTAATCGAGCTAGGCATCCCATCTCCCACAAGGAAATAAGTCAAGAAAAATATTGGTAGCATAGCCTTACGCCCACCAAGTCTGATCCATACTCCTCCTCTGCCATCCTTTTTATAGATTTTTCTTAGTTATTAGTTTCCTAAACCCTCATTAGATTCTTTTTATTAAATTTAATTAGGATAAACATCCCCTGTACACATGTCACCTGGTCCCTTAGTTGCGCCAAAAATTAATTAATTAATTTATTCAATTTTTCCTATTTCCCTCACCCACCTAAAAGTGTTCCTAAAAACGCTCCTTGGTGTCTCTTTATTCCCTTACATTCATTAAATTACTGACTCATTACTTAAATCCTAGTTGAGTTCACTATCATAAGGTTCCAAAGGCTATATTGCCTACTAAGTTAGACATTCCCCTTTTTTTTAAGCTCCCCTTTTTATCTAAGTTCAGAATTATCAAGTTTAGACATAAACAACAATTTACCCTTTTAATAATTTAATCCTTCATTAAAATTTCAATTCAATTATTAATGTTTGAATTTTCTTTACCCCATTCTTGTTACACGTCCATTTTTTTTTTGTTCAGTGATCTACTTAGACCTAGGTTTTAAATTCACTAGGCTAGGCAATAGTTTTTAAGGGAAATAAAATAGTTATTAAACTTTACTTATACCATCATTCATTTTAAGGCTGACCAAGTCCTAAGGAGGCATATTTTTATAGGTACTAAGTTTATTAACTTTCTAGAATTAAAATCATGATGTTCCCTTCAAGACGCACTGTGCTACAAGGGTGCCACTCACTTGCATTCATTTTTTATTTGCGCGATGTGCCCTTCAAGACGAACTACGTGCTCCAAATGTGCCACTCGCATTTTCACTGATTTTGGTAGACTTAAAACCCCTGGAGTCAATACCTTGTGGGATACTAAGGGCCTCTAAGGAATAGCAACCATGCCTTATTGTGTGCCCCTTAGAATCCCTGTGAACAACTGTCATAGTCTTCCCTCACGACATCGTGGATCTATCGAACTAGGTAATCGTTAACCTACAGTTTGAGCCACATAGGGATTTCTAGTAGGCTGTGGTAGGGTTGCTACCACAACTCTTGTAATATCCCCAAAAACATTAGAATATTAAAGTGTAAGTGTACTTGGGAATAAATTTCTTTTTTTGGAAAATTTGGATTTGGAAATTATTTTCCATTTATGGAAAATGCGAATTTGGAATTTTTTTATTGTAATTAATTATTTATGACTGTTGGTAAAATATTTGACTTTCCCAACTAACTCCTTTGATTGTGACGCATGTGAAAGACAATTTTTTTATAAATTAAATGCTAGAATACAAATGAAACAACTAGGTTAAAAATAGTTGACCATGAATCCATGAGTGGGGAACATATTTGAGTTACCTCAAGGTTGATTTTTACAAGTGGAAAATGTGGGATTTGACCACTAGCAACCCCTAAAAATCAGGGATTTCTAAAGCTATGAATTTACCAAGGAGGGAAGGAAATACCTATGCACAAGATGCATATAAAAACAACAAATGGAGGAGGCAGGATGTTGTTTTTAGTATGTTGGAGAAAAGAAACTACTTGTTGTTATGAACACTATTAGTGTGAGGCAAGGGAATTTAGGATCTATTGAAGGTGACTGTAGCTAAGGAGGATCATTTCAGTTTTCCCTTATGGACTCATGGTCAGGCTAGGGGGTCAACAGGGAATGTAAACTTGCATATTTTGTTCTATGGTTGGGTGGAACATGGTTGTTCCATTTGTTTCCCAGCATCAGTTTTTTTAGATATGCATCTTTACTTACAATCCTTGTCAATATTTTGTTTGATTATTATTTGTTAGGAATGTGATGGTTTATGTGATGATGGTATACACATATATATGTGCTCACTTGGAATAAATAGCAGAACTACTTTATGTTATACTAATCATGAAATAGGGTTATACATATATCTAAATGATTGTATGTAAACATATAGGTATTCATACATAAACGATAGAACTATCTTATGTTCCTGTAAAACATTATTAAATATGGTACATCTATGAACAACTGTATATCTATATATATATGTTCATGCAAAAGAAAATAATAGAAATGGTTGTATTTTTCTATTGGCTATTAATATATATAAGTGGTTGTATAGACATATATGTGTTCATGCATAAAGGAATGGCTATATTCCCATTGATCATTGAATTACATCTGTATGGAATTTCTATTTCAAATATGTACAAGTACCATAAAGAATAGATAGAACAAATAACAACACACATGTATATCTACATGTTCTTTATATTTATAACCACATAAACTAGTGCTTCAATAGTCTACAAATGTATGGAAAAGTAGTTGTTATATTCAATGAACCTTGTTCAAAAATAATTACAAAACAACCTGTGTATTCAAAGGATCATAGTTCAAATATTACAGTGACCATAGGCCAAAGATACCATTACCACTTGTAGACATAATTTAAGATTATTGCATAAGTATGTACGCCTAGATAAGAACTCGAATACCTTTCGAGAAAGTGGTTATCCTTGATATGCTTCCCTCCTTGTTTAAACTACAAAAAAGAGAACAAACAATAGGTTTAGTAAACTATGCTAAGTATTTAATGGAAATCCAATAATAAAGACAAGACGAGACAATACTTAGCTTGATTTCGGCGAGGAACCAGTTCGCCATTGCTGTTTGTGAGACGATTTGTCCACGATCCAAAGGAGGAGGAGTGGACCCAAAAACAAGTGATGGGTACCCTCGCAAAACAAAACAGGGCCCCATCATTAATTTAATGTAACTGCGAATAATACCTTTGTATACATAGAGCATAAGTTATGAATTATACAATGATAAATTAAATACATAGAGCACAATTGTGAATCCCCACAGAGGGTAAGAAAATGATTTGGTATACACATAGCGTCAGTTACAATTTACACAGTGTAGTATAAATTATATAGAGCGTAAATCTACTTCTTTATATTAATATCACAAGTATTCACTTACAACATGAGACTGACACTGCTCCTCGAACTTGGTCCTGGGATCCTCTTCACCATGCACCAACTGCTTCCACATCTTTTTCTTCTCTTTAGTTCTCTCTAAGGGAAATGGCAAGGGCTTTGAAATTGGGGCAAAGGGAGATTGATAAAATGGGTAGAGTTTCTTTGCTCTCATGCTTCTCTTGAAATATCATCCCAAACCCTTATTTTATAGGCCAAAAGAGATAGTAACGGTTGGGGTAGCTAGATATGGGAATTCAAACGGTTAAGTAACGGCCTGGAACCCAGTATCTTATGAAATTTGCATTTTTTCATGATATTTTGTGAGTTTACACGGGCTGTAGTGGCTCAGCAAGTGTGTTTACGTGGACAGTAATGGTGTAGGGCGTGTACACCTTCAAAACAATGGTTTTTAGAAGAGTTGTTCAGTGATGCCTTGGAAAAGATAACATGTTTAGATGGCCTAATGCCAGGTATGCATGTCTGGTGCAATTTAGGCTTATAACAGATTCCCCCTAATGTGTGAGATCAGAGGAGCATCTGATGGCCGAAATACATTACAAATATAACAATGTTACCAACTTAATGATAACTCTAGCCCAAAAACCTATATTTTTGCAAAAAGAAAATGAAAATCAACCCCAAAATCAAAAAGTGGTGCTACCGGTAGCACCATTTTTTCAAACAGGGTCAAAATTACAACATTTTTCAACCATTGCCTTGAAATCTCATACAATAGCTAAAAAAACTCAAAATCAACACCTAAATAAAAAAATGATGTTACATAAAAAAAATGTTTTTTTCAAAACATTAAAATTATAGGTAATTACAACCTAATTGAAATTGTGTCCTTGACGACATATCCATGTGCAAATAAAAAACCAAGATTTGTATCCTAAATGGCTACTTGAAAAAAATCTTCCAATTTTTTTTAAATGAAAAAAAAAA
>ML818016.1:100325-116652 GCA_009831015.1 Picea engelmannii
GGTTGAGGAGACTTGGGGAAGTGTGTATGGAAACTTGATAAATAGGGAGAAGAAGTAGAGAGGAGGAGGATGGAGAGGTTGGAGCATGATGAGAGGTTGTGAAATTCTTGGAAGAGATGATTCTTGAGATAGTTTTCTTTGAGAATTTGTGCTTTGTTGTTCTTGGAGTCACGGGCATGGAGGGACAAGAAACCAAAAGGTTTATTGGAGCTAGGAATCCAGCTAGGCTCCTAGTTGGCAGGGAGGATTCCGTTGTTTCACTCTGGGCAAGCGGGAAAAGAATACTTGGAAGTTCCCAGGACTACATTACAACTGATGAGCTTCTACAAACTATGGAAGAGGTATTTTTCAGTGATATTTTGTTATTGATATTTTGAGTATACTTATGTTTTAAGTTCTTAAATCTTAAAGTTAGCCTACTACTTATTTCATCATGATTATTAGATTTATCATTGGGAAGATGTAGAAGAAATGTGTAAAAGAAAAAAAAAATGAAATAATGCTAAAACAAAGTTGTTAATGTGTAAGTATTTAGATAAATAGTTAATTGCTTAGCATCTTGTGGATGTGTGCTACAGTTGAGAATTTTTTTCTTTTTAAGAAGAGGAAGTCATCCTCTTCCCTGTGAGAAGTCACACTTCTCCGAGTTTTCTTGATCTATCCTTGGTCTCTGTTATAGCAGTCTGTATCCTAGGTCTGACCTGAGTATAGATTTATTTTCATCAAAAGATTGCTTGTGTTTTCTTTAATAGGGGTTTTAGACAAGTTTGTGAGCTTTCTTTGATCTGCCTATTTGGTGTTGTCAGTAACTCCCTGCGATCTGTGATTGGGCCAGAAGTCATTTCTTGGTCTTGACTTGTCATCAGTTTTCCCTTTTTTTCTTTAGAAGAAACAAAAAGAATTCATATTCAAATTTCTTGTTTTGAAGCATAAAACATTAAAAACAAATATTTCATTTCTTTGTTTGGTAAAGTATTTTAGGTTAGTTGCTTCATTTACCAAGGAAAAAGAAAGTTTTCTTAAGTTATTTAATTGAATTCTTAGGAGAATAAGTAGCTCGTAGTCAAGCAAAATCTTGTTTTAAGTTTTTCTTTTTAAATATATAAGAAAAGTAGTTACGGAAAGTTGGTGAAAGAGTTTTAATTTGGAAAATATTTATTTGTGAAGAAGGAGTAGTTTGTTTCTAGTATCATCTTATGCTCTTCTCTTTCGACTCTTAAAAGAACATCATTGATTTCACTTAAGACAACCACTAAAATTAACGTTTAATTAAAAGTTATTAGACTTTGTGTTTGTAGGGTCGATCAATGTAGTCTAGGCTAGAGCCTTGATTTAGGATTTGAGAGGAAACTCTTCAAGGCTACAAAAACAAACATAAGAGTCTGTGCTAGGGAGTGCTTCAAAGTATAGTAAACGTGAAATTTATCTGAGACCCCCCTCTAACACAGCGGATAAACACGAGGTCACGTTCGGAAAGGTAGTGGAGATAACCCCTCCAAAGATGGACCAAGAGTAGTGGGGAACACATATAGAGGGCTTATATTGGGATTCTGTTGATCCAATTTTCCACGGAGCTTCATGGGTCTCGAATCCATTTGAGGTCCTCAGTCATATTCCAGAACACTTTCTTTCTTTACCCTTGACAGGTTTCAAACTTGATACCCTGCTCATTGTGGTCCACCCGATTGTCGACTGTACCCTTCTGGTGATTGTTCGCACACTGGAAAACTAGTTTCCTTTATATTAGTGACTTACACAGGTGACTATGAGAGTATACTGTGGTACCTAGGGCAGACATCGGGCCATGCTTTACAGAGTATACCCAGAGGGTTCTTTCATATTCGAGTTGCACTTGCACTAGTAAGTTTCTCTAGTGTTGCCTGGTGTAATTGTTCTTCAAACTAGCTAGTGATCTTCTTGTCTTATCTCATAGGAGATTTTTCTAGTAGAAATCCATAGAGTTTGATTAACTTAAGACAACCACTAAAAATAAATCTTAATTAAAACTTATTAGACTTTGTGGTTGTAGGGCCCATCAATGCAGTCTACGCTAGAGCCTTGATTTAGGATTGGAGAGGAAACTCTTCAAGGCTACAAAAAAAAGCATAAGAATCTGTGTTAGGGAGTGCTTGAAAGTCCAGTAACCGTGAAATTTATCTAGGACCCCCCTCTAACACAGGGGATAACCAGGAGGTCATGTGAGGAAAGGTAGCGGAGATAACCTCTCCAAATTCACACCAATCATAGTGGGGAATGCATATAGAGGGCTTATCCTGGGATTCCATTGATCTCATTTTCCATGGAACTTCATGGGTCTCAAATCTATTCAAGGTCCTCAGTCATCTTCCAAAACACTTTCTTTTGATACCCTTGATAGGTTTCAGGATTGATACCCTGCTCATTGCGGTCCACCCAACTATTGATTGTACCCACCCTGTGACTGTTCACGTGCTAAAAACCTACTTTCCTTTATCTTAATGACTTACATAACTGATTGAGGGGTTATACCATGCTACCTAGGGAAGATATTGGGCCACTCTTTGTACAGTATACCTAGAGGGTGCTTCCATATTCGAGTTGCACCTGCACTAATAAGTTTCTCTAGTGTTGGTTGTTGTAACTATTCTTCCAACTAGCTAGTGATCTTCTTGTCTTGTCTCATACGAGATTTTTCTAGTGTGTGTTGGTATTTAAAATTTAATATAAATCCATAGTGTGTCATTTATCTTCTCACACCGTGGAGGATCAAGAGCTCCATTAGTCGTGACAGCTTCTTGTCCTACTGTCGGTTAATCTGGAGCCAACCCCGCCACTGCTAAGGCGAAGACTAGACCAACAAGGGTCTTTTTTAGGCGACCGGGCCACAGTAAAATGAGCCTGGCCCATCTCCTCTGATCACCTATATATCGGTGCCCATCGTCGTACAGGTTAAACCTTACGAGTGTTAGGTAGTGTCACAAGAAATGATGGAGACAAATGATGTTAATGCTTTAGGGAATCCTCATATTCCCTCGATGATTGTCACTACAAGGGGTTTTTTACCTCCTAACCAACCATTGTCAGTCTGGAACACCATGGTATAGACCACCTCTACCTATGGAAATGGTCTGATTCCATCTATGGTGGTGATCACTACTCCTTTCACCCAGAGTGCGACAAGTCCTCCATTCTCATATGGGATGTTTGGATTTGATACAAACTCTGTCCTTTCCTACTCCACTCTAAATACTTTAGGTCTAGGGGTAGGGAGCTCAAACACTCCTGTACAAGGATCCATGGGGGGGACTTCAGCTCCCTATAACACTTTCCCTTACGGAGGGGGTCATATAACTCCTTTGTCCCCTTCGCTTAACGGTTCTCACCAACACTCCGCCCGACCAAACATAAACTATAGTTCTCTTGGAGAAGGTAGTCAAGGACTTCCTTCTTATAACATGTCGGTAGGTTCGACACCATTCTCTTTGTTCAGTGCATTTGGTAACAACGCTTTCTGGTTAGCTTCCGTCTTGGCCAGGGGAAACCCTGGTTATGGACAACCAAATCCTATGTAAGGTATTATTCCTACAAAGGGGGAAAAATTAGGAACTTATACCTCACAAGAACTTTGGAATCCGTGTCAAGGATCAGTTCCCTTGTCAGGGATGTCGACCGGGGGAAACCCCTTCCATAGCCAATGGAACCCTGGGCAAGGCTCAGGACCTATGCCCGTCGGATTAGCAGAGGGAAACCCTCCCCAAAATCCTTGGAATGTTATGCAAGCCCAACCTTTTACATCCTTTATGGGAGTCATTCGATGACATCTCAAAAAGCACAAAATACGTATGTTGTTCAAGTCCATGGTTATTACCAGAACCCTTGCCAACAACCTAACTTTTCTTGGCAACCTGGTTCTAGCCAAACTCTAGGCTCATTTTCCCTGGTTATAATCAACAATCCAAATTACCATTTCTAGCAACTCTACACTTACCAGACTTGACAAGGTTATTAAACGACCCCATCTTTCACGATCTGTGTTGGCCTCCTATGCCAACCAAGTTGCCTTCAGACATTCCCAAGTTCAAAGCTAAGCCTAACGAAGATCCAGGCGATCAAGTGAATACCTTCCATTTAAGGTGCTCGTACAACTCTTTGTGAGACCACTCCGTTTAGTTTTGTTTGTTTCAACACACTCTCATAGGGAGTACTGCAAAATGGTACATTGAGCTCAATTATTTCCCTTGGGCAATGTCTTCTTTGGATGTCCTCCAGAGCTGCCCTTCCTAGAGAAAGTTTATGTTAGCTTCCTTAGGATATGCTGAGATCTGTAATCCAGGAATGATCATGCTTGATATGACTGACTTAAAACCTCGTCTTCCTTACCACGTAGCGTTTCAGATAGTAGTGGCTTACACCACGAAATTTTTTACCTCGAACATTTTCCGCACGGTGGTTGATGATGGTGCCTCAACATTCGTGATTTCTTTGGCATGTTGGGAGGCCATCGACCAACCCATTTTGTTTGTGTCACCTACTCTTCTTACCTCTTTCGATGATCGTTCATTCTAACCACATGGAATCATCCCCTCTTTCCCCATGTACCTAGGGAGGAATATAGTGTGCGTCAAGGTTGAAGTGGTCGATGCGTCTCTCAACCACAATCTATTGTTAGGAAGGATTTGGACCTATGCTATGCATGTAGTGGTCGCGACAATTTTTTAGGTCTTGTTGTTTCCACACAGGGGTTGGATCGTGTCCATTGATCAGTTATCCTTCTCCTGTCCTGACCCTTCATCGGGGGTCTCCACGGTCCCGATGATTGATAACCCTCAGCCCTACATCATCAATGTAGGGGTCATTTTGTGCCCACCTTTGATGGGTACTTTCGATTACCTGCCTCCAACCGATAATTTCCATTACATATTGACTCTCCCCAACTAGCATAGGGCTGAAATATTTCATATCTCTTTGTTTCGCACGACTTACTTTAATGATCTGTGGACTCTTCCTTCCCCATCAACCACAATGGAAGGGACAGGGCATCATGGAATGGCCATGCCTTTGTCTATGGTAGAATTTGCATACTCTATAGTCCAACAAGCTTCTGCTAACCCCGATCTAACTCCCGCACAGGATTTAGATTCGTTTCTGGAGCCTATTTGGGCTCAAGGTTCCCTTGCCTGTACTGATTCTTTAGACCTATTATTTCCCTCAAACAAGGTGATTATTGAGGCAATGAATAGTTCGGATAGATCCTGGGATGATCTACATCATAGATATTATTTTCTCCCAGAGTCAAGAAGAATTGAAGCAAGAGAAATCAATCTAACTATGACTGGAGATAGGGCTTATCCTATAAATCCTTTGGCTACATATGTTGTTTACATTGAAGGAAATATGGAAACCATCGCTAAAATGATACCTATTGATATCTCCAGAAACCCTGGCATCGTGGAGAATATCTTTGTCGAACCAGACTTCTCCCCCAAGGAGATTCAAATCTACATGGATTTATTTAAAGAATTCCATGACGTGTTTTCTTGGTCTTACGAGGAAATGTCAGGCATAGAACCAAGAATCATTGAACATGAAATCATGACATATCCTGATGCCAAGCCGGTCTGACAGAATCTTCATCTGATTAATCCTAAGAAAGAAGCAGCTATTAAGGCTTAAGTAGAGAAACTACTCAAGGATTTTTTTATCTACCCCATCTAATTGACTCAATGAGTGTCAAATATCATGCCAGTCAACAAAAAATAGGGTACGATTCGCGTATGTACGGACTTTCATGATTTGAACAAGGCTTGTCGAAAGGATAATTTCCCCACGCCATTTATTGACCAAATAGTTGATGAATGTTTAGGTTGTGAGGCATTTTCTTTCATGGATGGTTTTTCGGGATACAATCAGATACAGATCAAACCTGAACACCAACAAAAAACTACTTTCATTTGTCTATGGGGTATATTCGCTTATCGGAAGATGCCTTTTGGTATGAAAAATGTTGGAGCTACTTTTCAGTGGGCCATGTATTTTTATTTCCATGATCTTAGACACATAGTCGAGGATTATCTTGATGATTTAGCATCACGATCTCATAAGAGAGTTGATCATCCCACACACCTATGACTTATCTTCAAATGATGTCACTACTACCGGATTCATTTGAATCCAAACAAATGCAGTTTTTGCATAACATCGGGTCATCTTCTTGGTTTCATAGTTTTGACAACAGGGATCATGGTTGATCTTATAAAGGTTGAGGTGATAGTTCAATTTCCTCCCCCATGCATAATCCCTCAACTTTAGAGTTTACAAGGAAAAGCGAACCTTTTACAGCGTTTCGTCACAAACTATGTCGAGATCAAAAAGGGTTTCATGTGTTTACTGAAGATAGACATTCCTTTTCATTTGGACGAAGACACTCAATGCTCTTTTGAAGCGTTGAAATGCGCCCTCACATCTACCCCTCTGCTTCGGCCACCCAATTATAATAAATATTTATTATTGTACTTGGCCACTGCAGAGTCGACCATCGATATGGTCTTGGTTCAAGAGGATAATTTTCTCTTAGAATACGTGATTTATTACCTGAGATGAGGCCTGGTTGGATCGGAACTCAATTATTCCCACATTGAAAAACTTACGTTGGCAGTAGTTCATGCTGTCCAATAGTTTCATCATTACATCTTGTTTTGTAAGACCACCATCATTGTCATTGTGAATACATTTCAAAACATGTTGACACGATGTGTAATCAACAGAAAGATCTACAGACAGATAGTTGTCCTCCAGGAATTCGACTTGGATGTTTCGGAAAAATCCAAAAATTCGTTGGTATTCGTAGAACTCATCTTAGAAATTCTGGTCGAATTAGGTGATTTTATACCCAAGGAGTCGCCTATTAAAGGAGACATGTCTTTGATCACATATTCAAACCTCTGGTATAGAGATATACTAGTCTATCTCCAGACTTTGAAGTGCCACACCTCTACTTCTCATGATGAGCATCGCCATATACGCCATCAGGACAAGAACTATCTCATACTCGAGGACACTCTATATCGTCGAGGTGTAGATTTCATCCTTCGTCGTAGTCTCACTCATGAAGAAGCATAAATTTTTCTTAAAAATTTCCGCACTAGAGCATGTGGAGGTCATTTGTCTGGGTTGGAAGTATCCCAAAAGATTCTACGAGCCGGTTAATTTTGGCTGAAATTAATAAAATATTGTGTTTAATCGGTCAAGAAGTGCCACCTGTGTCAGATCTTCTATCGAAGGATGAGGGAACACCCCACTCCCATGTTTCCCATCATCATAGTTGTTCCCTTCACCAAGTGGGGGATTTATTATGCTACATAAAACCCCCCTTCAGCAAGGGGGCACCATTATATCATCGTGGTAGTAGACTACTTCGCGTAGTGGGTCGAGGCTATGCCAATGTTTAAAGATGATGGTAATAAATCAGCTCTATTTTTGTTTAACCAGATAATAGCAAGGTTCAGCATCTCGAGAGAGATTGTCATTGACCATGGCAGTCACTTTCAAAATAAAATGATGTTCGAGTTAATGTCAAAGCTTGGGTTGAGGCAAGAACATTCGTCACCCTACTACCCACAAGAGAATGGTCAGGTGGAAGCTATGAATAAATCCCTTAAGACTATTCTACAATGAACAATCAATTCAGCCAAGTCCAATTGGCATTTGATGTTGTACTCGGCATTATGGGCCTATTGAACATCTATTAAGACCGTAACTAGTTTCTCACCTTTTCATCTCATTTACGGGATGGAAGAAATATTTCCTATAGAGTGCCAGATCCCATCTCTAAATTTGGCAGTACAGTTATCTCCAGGCACTTCACCACTTGAAGAGCGTTTATTATATCTTGAGCAGCTCGATGAGAAATTCCAAAATGCAGCCTTGGCTAACAAGTCTCACAAACAAAAATTCAAGTGTCAGTATGATCAGTCTGTTCGTCCTCAAATTTTCTCTAAAGGCAACCTTGTCCTAGTCTATGACTAAGATAAGTATCCCCTGTGGGCAGGCAAGTTCAAACCCATGTGGTTTGGACCTTTCATCATGAATGAGGTTCTAAATAAGGGTGCTTATTGTCTAGTGGACTTTGAGGGAAATGATTTGGCAGAGCCTAGAAATGGGCTCTACCTCAAGAAGTATTACTCATAGGTGGGTCACCTTGGGTGACTTCTTGTACATATGTATAGTTCTTGTACATTTTTTAGTTTTTGTCTTTTTTGGTTTTATGGACATGTCGTTTTGGGTATTGGGAAACTTTTTGAGAGTTGGGTCATTTTTAAAGGTCTTTTGGTAAAAAATCATTTTTCCAACTTTGTGCATGTAAGATAGGATTCCACCTCTACTTGTTGCACCCCATTGTCTTTTTCACTTTTCCATAGGATCAATCCCACAGAACTGCGACACAGAACCCTCACTCAATCTCTATAAGTGTTGTAATTTAGTGGTAGATCCTACCTTCACATGGATGCCCTAGGTAGATCCCGGTTTCAATTTTGGTGTCCATGCCATCGTTAATGATTATAGGCTTGGGAGTCCTTTTTAGTTGTTCATGATTACGAGTTTGAGCCTCACTTGCATGATTCATTATCTCTTTTGACCTCACCCTCGGGACTCCCCAAAACAACATGTCTTCTTTTAATCCATTTTCAAACCCTCTAAACATGAAAATATTTTCGAGTGATCTTGTTTCCCTTCACGCTGGACAAACTAAAATTTGAAGGCACATATTTGCAGCGGTAGTTTACCCCTTTTTCAGTCTGAATGGTCATTTGTATGAACTAAGGTATACTCTAGGAGCCTCAGTTCTCTAGAATAGTATTCTCAGCTATAGATTTAACCCTTTTTCAGGCCTGAGAGACTAAATTTACAAAAAAGGAACCCTCATAGAGTTCATAGTTAATCTCTTTTCAAAATCCCTAAAATTGAAAAGATGGTTGAGTGACCTTGCTTCTTCAGACTTGTTAAATTGGTCCAGAAGAACATCCCTTACAGAGTCCATAGTTAAGATCTTTTTTAGACTCCTTAAATATGAAAATATGGTTGAGTGATCTTGTCTTTCTCACAGTCATTAAAATGATTTTCGAATAGACCTTTGTTCAGTGCTATTTTACCCCTTTTTGAGTCGACTAGACTATCTTCAAAAAAGGTACCCCAATGGAGTCTTCTTTTACATTTTTTCATACTTTATAAAAATGAAAAACCACTGATCTTACCTTCTCTAGGCTCATTAAAATCACATCGAAGGACGTTATCATTGTGTCTTATTAATCGCATTTTCATTCCCGCATCTTTGGCCTCATGTCAGCTCCATTTTGCTCTCAACTGAAGCATCTGAAGCATGCCTTATATGCAAGCCTTGTATCACTTTGACTCTGCATCTTGACACCTTGACTCATGGAGGATTTATCCCGAGTGTCCTTTTCCTTCATATGTCCCCTTTCTCTGAGCATCAATGTGTTCCTTACGCTTGGAACTAGTATGTCTGCGACACTCGTTCCCCCTTTGTAACTTAGCATTCTTTTATTCTTTTTCAAACCTCCCAAAATTATTGAAAAAGACAAAAAAATCAAATATACCACAAAAAGAGGAAGGGAAAAGTATTTTCTTTTTGTTGAAAACACAATGAGTTGCCCTTGGACAAAGAACATCATTTTGTTTGTTCGTCAAGCTCTAGGATTCAATATGACCTTAGGAAGTTGTTATCACTACATAGAGTTGTGTCATCCTTTGTTTGGTTATCCTTCAAAACATTTGGAGATTTCACGTTTCCTCCTACATCACGAACTTGTGTCAATTCCATGCCTCCAGAGTCTCATATTTTGTCATTCTTTCATCCAAGGGAAGTTTTACTAAGCTTGAGTTAGCCCTTCTGCAATTTGTCTCTTGCTCTCATGCCCGGCCACCCCGAAAGACCAATCAAGTCTGTGTTCGAAATCAATAAATTTTTCTGTCTGATCATCGACATCCTCTTGTCTGTTCTCGATGAACTATCAAAGACCTCTAGGTAGTGAATTCGTACACTCATATTACACTCCTACCCAAGTTTTGAATATTTTGAAGTTATTTCTAGAGCTCTGAAGGCCTCATCTCCAGCCATCAGACATCATTGGCTTCTTGAAGATGGATACTATACATGTATATCTTTTGATTTTGAGATGTAGATCCATTGTGTATTGCTCGCGACTACACTTTATATAATTATTTGACATGGATCTGTAGTGTATTTGATTTTCATCCAT
Source organism: Picea engelmannii (assembly GCA_009831015.1). NCBI lineage: Eukaryota > Viridiplantae > Streptophyta > Pinopsida > Pinales > Pinaceae > Picea > Picea engelmannii. The sequence continues at coordinate 110,582 of ML818016.1, forward strand.
GATTTTATTTCATCCTGAGCATGGGTATTCCCACCTTGGTGAGATAAATTGTTATTTTTCATATGGTACCTTCTGAACTCTGGTCCCTAGGTTCACTCACTTCGTACATTGGTGAATATTTGTAATGTGTTTTGGCCATCAGATATTGTTCTGACCTCACACATTAGGGGGAATCTATTATAACTCTAAATTTCACCAGACATGCATACTTGGCATCAGGCCATCTTACTTTCTATATTTGTCAAGCCATCACTGAACATCTCTTCTAAAAACCTTTGTTTTGAAGGTGTACGCACCCTGCACAACTACTGCCCGCGTACACATGCTTGTTGCACCACTACAACATGAGTACACTCACAAAAAGTGCATAAAATGAAAATTGCAAAGGGATATGGGTTTAAGGGCCATTACCTAACCATTTGACTACCCATATCCTATCACCCCAATTGTTACTATCTCTTTTGTCCTATAAAAGAAGGTGTTGGGGTCCCATTCCAAGAGAAGCATGAGAGCATAGAAACTCTGCCCATTTTAGTATTCCCCCTTTGCCCCAATATTTTGTAACCACCTTGTGAGTTGGAGCCAGAGTTGCTTCTTCCTCCTTTGCAAATCCTTACCAATTGCCTAGAGAGAACTGAAGAGGAGAAGAATACGTGGAAGCAGTTGGTCGATGGTGAAGAGGATCTGAGGACCGAGCTAGAGGAGTAGTGTCAGTCTCATGTTGTAAACGACTTTTGTGAGATTAATATAAATAAGTACTTTTTCCATCCCACCAAATGATGTCTTAAATCTTTATGATTTGTTTAAATTTCTTGGCTATGATGTCTACCCCACTAATCCATATATAAAATGCATTCTTGTAGTTTCTTGTTTGTCTTTCGGTGAATGCAGGTCATCCTTGGGAGGATACTTGCAGTTGGGAAACAACTAAGTGCAAAGGGATTGACACCAGATGCAGAGTTTAAGGTATTCCTACCAGATCCCTATACTTTGTCTTTTATGTATGATTGTGGGGTAATGTCAAGATAGTTGATAAAAAGTAGGAGACTTTAGACGGTTAGCACTGCCTGCACTTTAGAACCTTGGTGTAGTCCGTAGAGGGGTTTTCCCACTATATCACTTAAGGAAACACAAGTTGTATGCAATTTTTGACAAATGCGACTTCTACCAAATAAGGATACAGTACCTAGGACACATGATATTCGAAGAGGGTGTTGGAGCCGCCTTTGCTTTTTTATCCCCTTTTGAATTTTATTTCTTAATGCTCGAAATCGAAAGTTGGTTTTCATATTTTCCTTTATTTTTTCCAAAATCTCGGAAGTCTCATCACGTGAGCAGCGACGGTTATCATACTCTCAAGGTGAGTTATACTTTCCATTCAAATGATTTATCCCCTTTCATACCTTGGGATTTCGTATATCGGGTGTTATAGATCACATAGTTCACAAGTCCCAAAGAGCGAAACGATGAAATAACCTTAAATTTTTACCCAAGTTAGTAGTGAGAGTAAAGATTTTTTAAACTACGATTAAGCATCATCGAGATTTCGTGTCTCGACGTTTAATAACTCCAAAGTCTTACCGTCGTAATCCCGATATCCCAAACCGCGAGACTCTTGTTTTAAGTAACCCAGGTTAGTGTTAAAGGTAAAAAGTTCATCCTTGGTTAAACTCAGTTGGAAATTTGAAACTTTGCATGTTTTTCGTCAAAAGATACACCATCAAATCCCTGAGTCATGAAGTTGCAATAAATATAGAAATGTAATTAATTAAACACTTAATTTGGTTTTATCCCCCAAATTTAATTAAATCATATCATCGCGATCTCGCGATTTCGCAACTCGGCATACCAACCTCCCGGAAACTATACCTTCGAAGCTCTGAGTCATGAAGTCACGATCTCGTGATTTCGCAACTCAACATATGAACCTCCTAGAATCTATACCTTCGAAGCTCCAAGTCGCAAAGTCGTGATATAAATAACCACGATATTCATTTTTTTTTAAACATGATTAATTAAACACTTAATCCTAGTTACATTTTTATTTTACTAAAGCTAATTATCGCAATCTCGGGTTTTAGAATCTGGACCTTTTTGGGTCGATTGTAATAGAGATCTTCTATCTTGAGAGTTAATATAAAGCAAATCCAAAGATTCTCAATTCTGTCACGACTGTGTTATGAGTTTGTTTCCTTGTATCTCATATTTCATTTCATTTCGTATATGTATCTGATGAATGCTTCGCTATAATTTAGTACAACCTCTACTATAGTGAATGAATTCTAGTTTTCTATATTGTTTACTGTTTTTCCTCTATACCAGTTATCAACAGGTATAAGACCAGTCAACACTTTAGATTTCTATATATATTTTATGCTTCATTGGGTTATTTCTTTACCTTTTTCTTCTTTTGTTTATAAGTGAGATTCTCCCTTGATAGGAGCCTTACATGATAGATAGTTTAATGTTTTCTCCCACCTCATACATATCTATTAAAATATAAATCAGTTAAGGGAAAGGGCCTTTGGTTTGCACCCTATTTTCACCTATGGAACTGTAAACTCTCCTTTATACGACCGAAATTGAGATAGCACCTAAAATTCCTCTGATATTTTCTTATCATTTTGTTCCTCTATGACTGTCCCTGTAACAAGATAGCCTAATATCGAACCCGAACTATCTGATCAAACACATATTTCCTTAAATATTTTTGATACTATTCTTAAAACAACCACTACCCAGGTTGAACTCGAACGTTCATGGGCAGTGATTGAAAGGGATATAAACGTCCAGGAACAGTTGGAAGCTAGACAACCCCAACCCATAAATCATCTTTAGCTTCCCTTGCTGAAGGTTGACATTTCTTTCTTTTTTACCCCTTACTCACTTTCGGATGCCTAGACACTGTACTTCCAAGCCTTAAGTACAGACTCTGGAACATATTTTTGGTGTTGTTGCTAGGGACCGAAGTTACGAAATATTTTCACTGGGAAAATGAAATTTTTTTCGTTGAAAGTGCCACCCTTTGATAGTGAACAAAGAGTGCACACTTTTTAAAGGATTTCCAATCTTTCACTTGGTGACTCCACGATTAACAAGCTGGCATCCAGATGAAGGAATACTAGGCAAAACCCAGATGGTAAACAGAGCACACCCATTACCGATCCTGAGAAGATTTTAAAGGCGAGAGGCTCTCTTAAGCTGACCCCTGCAATCTATCAGCCTAAATACCCACAGCTGAAGACCAAGAGTTATTATGAACCTTCGACTTCACACATCCCTCTCTTCGACACTGAGGATATAATGTCAAACTTCTCTGAAGTTAGAAGCGAAACCCATCCGATAACCCCTATAGAACATAAAGGAAAAAGTCCTGTAGAAAATTTATCTACTGCCGATATATCGTTGACTCTTCAGTTAAATTTTGTGAACTCACACAGTCTCGAAGAATATCTCACACATCCAGCTTCCACACCCATTGGTTCCCCTGACTACATCTCTTGCAATTCCGAAGAGCCAAGCCCTCACATCCCTTACCAGTCATCCTCAGATTTTTCACCCCGCGAAGAAAGTAAAGATTCACCTTTAATCTTCCAAAACCCCCTTTACAACTTTCCACTAATAATGATGGCAGTCGCCAGAGGAGGAGGTGGAGGGGTTGTCGGAGGAGGAGGTGGAGGTTCTCCTGGGGGAGTCGCTAGAGGCCAAGGGCCTACCCCCCATCCCAGAGTGTTTGCAAAAGTGGTAGTAAGATATGCTCCCTTGGTATTTCCTATTCCTCTCCACAACCTTCCCAAAAATTATATAAAAAAATTTCCAAAATTCACTGGGGAAGTAGATCTGACCACAGCTGAACACATAAATTTCTTTGATCAATTCGTAGAAATCCTAGGTCTCAAACATGAAGACGTGTATTCAAGGGTTCTTGTCCAAACCTTCGAAGGTCAGGTCCGAACTTGGTTTTGGATTCTACCTGCAGGATCTATCTTGTCCTATGACACCTTGGAAGATTCTTTCCTTAGACAATAGGGCGAAAGAAAGGACCACCTATATTATTTAACCAAGTTTGGGTCCTTAAGAAAAAAGAATTCAGAAACAATTATGGAGTTTATTCAAAAATTCAACAAGCTGTATAACAAAATCCAAGCCAAGGTTAGACCGTCCCAACCCGCAGCCAAAGTAACTTTCGTGGGGGCTTTCGAACCAGATTTTGCACTTCTTTTATGAGAAAGAAGGGGAGCTACTCTAAACTGAATGTAAGATGATGTTGTAAAAATTGAGTCAAATATGATGGCTTCTGGTAAGTTAAAAGCTAAAGTAGAAACGGGAAACCAAGAAATTAGACGCTTTAGAGAACAAGTAGGGCCGTCAGGGTCTAATAGATACACAGATGACAAAGTAGACGATATGGCCAGGGTAATTAAGGAACTATCTAATAAGATATCCATAATGGAGCTAGAACAAGCTAAAGCCGATTCTTTCGCCAAAAAGGATTTCAAGAGGAATCCCAATCCCCCAAACCAGCAAAGACAGATAAAAAATGAAGATCAGAAAATACAAACTCCCCTAAAGAACGAAAATTTTATAGGAGCGAATGATCTCCAAGATTTCAAAGATTCATATGAGGATGTCACAAACTTGGGTGATGACTACACACAACCTTATATAACTAGAGGGGATTACGAAAAATCTTTAAACACTCAACAATCGTCTGTTAAGGGTGAAGAAAGAGATCATACTAACCTGTGTAGCTATTAAGAAGAAACCAATATGATAATGGCTGAGGTCCAACCTAAGTACAACTTGAGATCTAAGAGTAAGCCCATTTCAACTACTCAACTTACGAAAATTCTCCCAAGAGGTCAAGCTTATGAGCCTACTTCGGAAGAAACCCTGTTACTTAACAACAAAGTGAAAGTAGTAAACACACAAGAACCCGAAGTGGGAAAAGTTGAGACCCAAACACAAGGAACTGAATCAGCTAACGCAATTACACCTTCAACCAAGATCATGAGTAATAAAGCGGTCCAGACAAATAAGTTGGAAAAGAAGGATTCAGAAGTCCCAATTAGAGAAATAGACAAGGTGAGCAGAGTTTTTAGTTTCGAAAATGAGATAAATAAAATTAAGATACCAATTCCTCTGGTAAAGTTAGCAAAAAAATTAGTTTATCGAAAGCAGATTACCAAAGTGATAGGTGTCTCAGAGCTAGAAAGCCAATCTGATGTTTTGAACTCGGAAGATGATAAACCCAAGATCACTTTTGGTCCATATTTTGAAGGGCCAAAGACATTGTTGCTCCCTTTTATATCACCTTAAATGTATACGATCAACTGCTACATAATTGCATGCTAGACTACAGATCCTCCCATAACGTGATGCCTAAAATTATTATGGAAAAATTGGGTCTCTAGATCACCATACCTTACAGAGATCTTTACTCTTTTGATTTGAGAAGAGTTAAGTGTATGGGAATGATAAAGGATTTAACAATCACCCTGGCACAGATCCTAATTAAGAGTATCTTGATGGATGTGGTTATTGTTGATATTCCCCCCAAGTACGGCTTACTGTTGTCTAGGTCATGGGGAGCCAAGCTGGGGGGTTCTCTTCAACTAGATATGACGTTCTCCACAATTCTTTTGTTTGGTGGGCAATTTACTCGATTGTACAGGGAGATGAGGTTAGCATATACAGTAAGCGACCCTCAAAATCCAAACAATTTCCCTATTTACATTGTATATCAAGATTTAGGAAATTGTATCTTATCTTTTGACGACGGTTTAGATGGTTACACAGAGGAAAACGATATAGAGCATGAAGAGTCAGGTTACACGACTGAAGATATGTGTAGCTCTGGTATCTGGAAAATATTTTTTGACAGTGCCCTGTCTTGCAAAGGTGTTGGTGCAGGAGTGCATTTTGTGGCTCCTAAAGAAAAGTTCGTTGTTCCTTTTTCTTACAGACTGCAATGGGATATAGATTATACTAACAACGTATGTGAATACGAAGCCTTGGTCTTAGGATTAGAGGCTGCCAGGAAGCTAAAAATAAATAACCTAGAGGTATAC
>ML818016.1:116752-177295 GCA_009831015.1 Picea engelmannii
CCCATCAATGCAGTCTACGCTAGAGCCTTGATTTAGGATTGGAGAGGAAACTCTTCAAGGCTACAAAAAAAAGCATAAGAATCTGTGTTAGGGAGTGCTTGAAAGTCCAGTAACCGTGAAATTTATCTAGGACCCCCCTCTAACACAGGGGATAACCAGGAGGTCATGTGAGGAAAGGTAGCGGAGATAACCTCTCCAAATTCACACCAATCATAGTGGGGAATGCATATAGAGGGCTTATCCTGGGATTCCATTGATCTCATTTTCCATGGAACTTCATGGGTCTCAAATCTATTCAAGGTCCTCAGTCATCTTCCAAAACACTTTCTTTTGATACCCTTGATAGGTTTCAGGATTGATACCCTGCTCATTGCGGTCCACCCAACTATTGATTGTACCCACCCTGTGACTGTTCACGTGCTAAAAACCTACTTTCCTTTATCTTAATGACTTACATAACTGATTGAGGGGTTATACCATGCTACCTAGGGAAGATATTGGGCCACTCTTTGTACAGTATACCTAGAGGGTGCTTCCATATTCGAGTTGCACCTGCACTAATAAGTTTCTCTAGTGTTGGTTGTTGTAACTATTCTTCCAACTAGCTAGTGATCTTCTTGTCTTGTCTCATACGAGATTTTTCTAGTGTGTGTTGGTATTTAAAATTTAATATAAATCCATAGTGTGTCATTTATCTTCTCACACCGTGGAGGATCAAGAGCTCCATTAGTCGTGACAGCTTCTTGTCCTACTGTCGGTTAATCTGGAGCCAACCCCGCCACTGCTAAGGCGAAGACTAGACCAACAAGGGTCTTTTTTAGGCGACCGGGCCACAGTAAAATGAGCCTGGCCCATCTCCTCTGATCACCTATATATCGGTGCCCATCGTCGTACAGGTTAAACCTTACGAGTGTTAGGTAGTGTCACAAGAAATGATGGAGACAAATGATGTTAATGCTTTAGGGAATCCTCATATTCCCTCGATGATTGTCACTACAAGGGGTTTTTTACCTCCTAACCAACCATTGTCAGTCTGGAACACCATGGTATAGACCACCTCTACCTATGGAAATGGTCTGATTCCATCTATGGTGGTGATCACTACTCCTTTCACCCAGAGTGCGACAAGTCCTCCATTCTCATATGGGATGTTTGGATTTGATACAAACTCTGTCCTTTCCTACTCCACTCTAAATACTTTAGGTCTAGGGGTAGGGAGCTCAAACACTCCTGTACAAGGATCCATGGGGGGGACTTCAGCTCCCTATAACACTTTCCCTTACGGAGGGGGTCATATAACTCCTTTGTCCCCTTCGCTTAACGGTTCTCACCAACACTCCGCCCGACCAAACATAAACTATAGTTCTCTTGGAGAAGGTAGTCAAGGACTTCCTTCTTATAACATGTCGGTAGGTTCGACACCATTCTCTTTGTTCAGTGCATTTGGTAACAACGCTTTCTGGTTAGCTTCCGTCTTGGCCAGGGGAAACCCTGGTTATGGACAACCAAATCCTATGTAAGGTATTATTCCTACAAAGGGGGAAAAATTAGGAACTTATACCTCACAAGAACTTTGGAATCCGTGTCAAGGATCAGTTCCCTTGTCAGGGATGTCGACCGGGGGAAACCCCTTCCATAGCCAATGGAACCCTGGGCAAGGCTCAGGACCTATGCCCGTCGGATTAGCAGAGGGAAACCCTCCCCAAAATCCTTGGAATGTTATGCAAGCCCAACCTTTTACATCCTTTATGGGAGTCATTCGATGACATCTCAAAAAGCACAAAATACGTATGTTGTTCAAGTCCATGGTTATTACCAGAACCCTTGCCAACAACCTAACTTTTCTTGGCAACCTGGTTCTAGCCAAACTCTAGGCTCATTTTCCCTGGTTATAATCAACAATCCAAATTACCATTTCTAGCAACTCTACACTTACCAGACTTGACAAGGTTATTAAACGACCCCATCTTTCACGATCTGTGTTGGCCTCCTATGCCAACCAAGTTGCCTTCAGACATTCCCAAGTTCAAAGCTAAGCCTAACGAAGATCCAGGCGATCAAGTGAATACCTTCCATTTAAGGTGCTCGTACAACTCTTTGTGAGACCACTCCGTTTAGTTTTGTTTGTTTCAACACACTCTCATAGGGAGTACTGCAAAATGGTACATTGAGCTCAATTATTTCCCTTGGGCAATGTCTTCTTTGGATGTCCTCCAGAGCTGCCCTTCCTAGAGAAAGTTTATGTTAGCTTCCTTAGGATATGCTGAGATCTGTAATCCAGGAATGATCATGCTTGATATGACTGACTTAAAACCTCGTCTTCCTTACCACGTAGCGTTTCAGATAGTAGTGGCTTACACCACGAAATTTTTTACCTCGAACATTTTCCGCACGGTGGTTGATGATGGTGCCTCAACATTCGTGATTTCTTTGGCATGTTGGGAGGCCATCGACCAACCCATTTTGTTTGTGTCACCTACTCTTCTTACCTCTTTCGATGATCGTTCATTCTAACCACATGGAATCATCCCCTCTTTCCCCATGTACCTAGGGAGGAATATAGTGTGCGTCAAGGTTGAAGTGGTCGATGCGTCTCTCAACCACAATCTATTGTTAGGAAGGATTTGGACCTATGCTATGCATGTAGTGGTCGCGACAATTTTTTAGGTCTTGTTGTTTCCACACAGGGGTTGGATCGTGTCCATTGATCAGTTATCCTTCTCCTGTCCTGACCCTTCATCGGGGGTCTCCACGGTCCCGATGATTGATAACCCTCAGCCCTACATCATCAATGTAGGGGTCATTTTGTGCCCACCTTTGATGGGTACTTTCGATTACCTGCCTCCAACCGATAATTTCCATTACATATTGACTCTCCCCAACTAGCATAGGGCTGAAATATTTCATATCTCTTTGTTTCGCACGACTTACTTTAATGATCTGTGGACTCTTCCTTCCCCATCAACCACAATGGAAGGGACAGGGCATCATGGAATGGCCATGCCTTTGTCTATGGTAGAATTTGCATACTCTATAGTCCAACAAGCTTCTGCTAACCCCGATCTAACTCCCGCACAGGATTTAGATTCGTTTCTGGAGCCTATTTGGGCTCAAGGTTCCCTTGCCTGTACTGATTCTTTAGACCTATTATTTCCCTCAAACAAGGTGATTATTGAGGCAATGAATAGTTCGGATAGATCCTGGGATGATCTACATCATAGATATTATTTTCTCCCAGAGTCAAGAAGAATTGAAGCAAGAGAAATCAATCTAACTATGACTGGAGATAGGGCTTATCCTATAAATCCTTTGGCTACATATGTTGTTTACATTGAAGGAAATATGGAAACCATCGCTAAAATGATACCTATTGATATCTCCAGAAACCCTGGCATCGTGGAGAATATCTTTGTCGAACCAGACTTCTCCCCCAAGGAGATTCAAATCTACATGGATTTATTTAAAGAATTCCATGACGTGTTTTCTTGGTCTTACGAGGAAATGTCAGGCATAGAACCAAGAATCATTGAACATGAAATCATGACATATCCTGATGCCAAGCCGGTCTGACAGAATCTTCATCTGATTAATCCTAAGAAAGAAGCAGCTATTAAGGCTTAAGTAGAGAAACTACTCAAGGATTTTTTTATCTACCCCATCTAATTGACTCAATGAGTGTCAAATATCATGCCAGTCAACAAAAAATAGGGTACGATTCGCGTATGTACGGACTTTCATGATTTGAACAAGGCTTGTCGAAAGGATAATTTCCCCACGCCATTTATTGACCAAATAGTTGATGAATGTTTAGGTTGTGAGGCATTTTCTTTCATGGATGGTTTTTCGGGATACAATCAGATACAGATCAAACCTGAACACCAACAAAAAACTACTTTCATTTGTCTATGGGGTATATTCGCTTATCGGAAGATGCCTTTTGGTATGAAAAATGTTGGAGCTACTTTTCAGTGGGCCATGTATTTTTATTTCCATGATCTTAGACACATAGTCGAGGATTATCTTGATGATTTAGCATCACGATCTCATAAGAGAGTTGATCATCCCACACACCTATGACTTATCTTCAAATGATGTCACTACTACCGGATTCATTTGAATCCAAACAAATGCAGTTTTTGCATAACATCGGGTCATCTTCTTGGTTTCATAGTTTTGACAACAGGGATCATGGTTGATCTTATAAAGGTTGAGGTGATAGTTCAATTTCCTCCCCCATGCATAATCCCTCAACTTTAGAGTTTACAAGGAAAAGCGAACCTTTTACAGCGTTTCGTCACAAACTATGTCGAGATCAAAAAGGGTTTCATGTGTTTACTGAAGATAGACATTCCTTTTCATTTGGACGAAGACACTCAATGCTCTTTTGAAGCGTTGAAATGCGCCCTCACATCTACCCCTCTGCTTCGGCCACCCAATTATAATAAATATTTATTATTGTACTTGGCCACTGCAGAGTCGACCATCGATATGGTCTTGGTTCAAGAGGATAATTTTCTCTTAGAATACGTGATTTATTACCTGAGATGAGGCCTGGTTGGATCGGAACTCAATTATTCCCACATTGAAAAACTTACGTTGGCAGTAGTTCATGCTGTCCAATAGTTTCATCATTACATCTTGTTTTGTAAGACCACCATCATTGTCATTGTGAATACATTTCAAAACATGTTGACACGATGTGTAATCAACAGAAAGATCTACAGACAGATAGTTGTCCTCCAGGAATTCGACTTGGATGTTTCGGAAAAATCCAAAAATTCGTTGGTATTCGTAGAACTCATCTTAGAAATTCTGGTCGAATTAGGTGATTTTATACCCAAGGAGTCGCCTATTAAAGGAGACATGTCTTTGATCACATATTCAAACCTCTGGTATAGAGATATACTAGTCTATCTCCAGACTTTGAAGTGCCACACCTCTACTTCTCATGATGAGCATCGCCATATACGCCATCAGGACAAGAACTATCTCATACTCGAGGACACTCTATATCGTCGAGGTGTAGATTTCATCCTTCGTCGTAGTCTCACTCATGAAGAAGCATAAATTTTTCTTAAAAATTTCCGCACTAGAGCATGTGGAGGTCATTTGTCTGGGTTGGAAGTATCCCAAAAGATTCTACGAGCCGGTTAATTTTGGCTGAAATTAATAAAATATTGTGTTTAATCGGTCAAGAAGTGCCACCTGTGTCAGATCTTCTATCGAAGGATGAGGGAACACCCCACTCCCATGTTTCCCATCATCATAGTTGTTCCCTTCACCAAGTGGGGGATTTATTATGCTACATAAAACCCCCCTTCAGCAAGGGGGCACCATTATATCATCGTGGTAGTAGACTACTTCGCGTAGTGGGTCGAGGCTATGCCAATGTTTAAAGATGATGGTAATAAATCAGCTCTATTTTTGTTTAACCAGATAATAGCAAGGTTCAGCATCTCGAGAGAGATTGTCATTGACCATGGCAGTCACTTTCAAAATAAAATGATGTTCGAGTTAATGTCAAAGCTTGGGTTGAGGCAAGAACATTCGTCACCCTACTACCCACAAGAGAATGGTCAGGTGGAAGCTATGAATAAATCCCTTAAGACTATTCTACAATGAACAATCAATTCAGCCAAGTCCAATTGGCATTTGATGTTGTACTCGGCATTATGGGCCTATTGAACATCTATTAAGACCGTAACTAGTTTCTCACCTTTTCATCTCATTTACGGGATGGAAGAAATATTTCCTATAGAGTGCCAGATCCCATCTCTAAATTTGGCAGTACAGTTATCTCCAGGCACTTCACCACTTGAAGAGCGTTTATTATATCTTGAGCAGCTCGATGAGAAATTCCAAAATGCAGCCTTGGCTAACAAGTCTCACAAACAAAAATTCAAGTGTCAGTATGATCAGTCTGTTCGTCCTCAAATTTTCTCTAAAGGCAACCTTGTCCTAGTCTATGACTAAGATAAGTATCCCCTGTGGGCAGGCAAGTTCAAACCCATGTGGTTTGGACCTTTCATCATGAATGAGGTTCTAAATAAGGGTGCTTATTGTCTAGTGGACTTTGAGGGAAATGATTTGGCAGAGCCTAGAAATGGGCTCTACCTCAAGAAGTATTACTCATAGGTGGGTCACCTTGGGTGACTTCTTGTACATATGTATAGTTCTTGTACATTTTTTAGTTTTTGTCTTTTTTGGTTTTATGGACATGTCGTTTTGGGTATTGGGAAACTTTTTGAGAGTTGGGTCATTTTTAAAGGTCTTTTGGTAAAAAATCATTTTTCCAACTTTGTGCATGTAAGATAGGATTCCACCTCTACTTGTTGCACCCCATTGTCTTTTTCACTTTTCCATAGGATCAATCCCACAGAACTGCGACACAGAACCCTCACTCAATCTCTATAAGTGTTGTAATTTAGTGGTAGATCCTACCTTCACATGGATGCCCTAGGTAGATCCCGGTTTCAATTTTGGTGTCCATGCCATCGTTAATGATTATAGGCTTGGGAGTCCTTTTTAGTTGTTCATGATTACGAGTTTGAGCCTCACTTGCATGATTCATTATCTCTTTTGACCTCACCCTCGGGACTCCCCAAAACAACATGTCTTCTTTTAATCCATTTTCAAACCCTCTAAACATGAAAATATTTTCGAGTGATCTTGTTTCCCTTCACGCTGGACAAACTAAAATTTGAAGGCACATATTTGCAGCGGTAGTTTACCCCTTTTTCAGTCTGAATGGTCATTTGTATGAACTAAGGTATACTCTAGGAGCCTCAGTTCTCTAGAATAGTATTCTCAGCTATAGATTTAACCCTTTTTCAGGCCTGAGAGACTAAATTTACAAAAAAGGAACCCTCATAGAGTTCATAGTTAATCTCTTTTCAAAATCCCTAAAATTGAAAAGATGGTTGAGTGACCTTGCTTCTTCAGACTTGTTAAATTGGTCCAGAAGAACATCCCTTACAGAGTCCATAGTTAAGATCTTTTTTAGACTCCTTAAATATGAAAATATGGTTGAGTGATCTTGTCTTTCTCACAGTCATTAAAATGATTTTCGAATAGACCTTTGTTCAGTGCTATTTTACCCCTTTTTGAGTCGACTAGACTATCTTCAAAAAAGGTACCCCAATGGAGTCTTCTTTTACATTTTTTCATACTTTATAAAAATGAAAAACCACTGATCTTACCTTCTCTAGGCTCATTAAAATCACATCGAAGGACGTTATCATTGTGTCTTATTAATCGCATTTTCATTCCCGCATCTTTGGCCTCATGTCAGCTCCATTTTGCTCTCAACTGAAGCATCTGAAGCATGCCTTATATGCAAGCCTTGTATCACTTTGACTCTGCATCTTGACACCTTGACTCATGGAGGATTTATCCCGAGTGTCCTTTTCCTTCATATGTCCCCTTTCTCTGAGCATCAATGTGTTCCTTACGCTTGGAACTAGTATGTCTGCGACACTCGTTCCCCCTTTGTAACTTAGCATTCTTTTATTCTTTTTCAAACCTCCCAAAATTATTGAAAAAGACAAAAAAATCAAATATACCACAAAAAGAGGAAGGGAAAAGTATTTTCTTTTTGTTGAAAACACAATGAGTTGCCCTTGGACAAAGAACATCATTTTGTTTGTTCGTCAAGCTCTAGGATTCAATATGACCTTAGGAAGTTGTTATCACTACATAGAGTTGTGTCATCCTTTGTTTGGTTATCCTTCAAAACATTTGGAGATTTCACGTTTCCTCCTACATCACGAACTTGTGTCAATTCCATGCCTCCAGAGTCTCATATTTTGTCATTCTTTCATCCAAGGGAAGTTTTACTAAGCTTGAGTTAGCCCTTCTGCAATTTGTCTCTTGCTCTCATGCCCGGCCACCCCGAAAGACCAATCAAGTCTGTGTTCGAAATCAATAAATTTTTCTGTCTGATCATCGACATCCTCTTGTCTGTTCTCGATGAACTATCAAAGACCTCTAGGTAGTGAATTCGTACACTCATATTACACTCCTACCCAAGTTTTGAATATTTTGAAGTTATTTCTAGAGCTCTGAAGGCCTCATCTCCAGCCATCAGACATCATTGGCTTCTTGAAGATGGATACTATACATGTATATCTTTTGATTTTGAGATGTAGATCCATTGTGTATTGCTCGCGACTACACTTTATATAATTATTTGACATGGATCTGTAGTGTATTTGATTTTCATCCATGATTTTATTTCATCCTGAGCATGGGTATTCCCACCTTGGTGAGATAAATTGTTATTTTTCATATGGTACCTTCTGAACTCTGGTCCCTAGGTTCACTCACTTCGTACATTGGTGAATATTTGTAATGTGTTTTGGCCATCAGATATTGTTCTGACCTCACACATTAGGGGGAATCTATTATAACCCTAAATTTCACCAGACATGCATACTTGGCATCAGGCCATCTTACTTTCTATATTTTCCAAGCCATCACTGAACATCTCTTCTACAAACCCTTGTTTTGAAGGTGTACGCACCCTGCACAACTACTGCCCGCGTACACATGCTTGTTGCACCACTACAACATGAGTACACTCACAAAAAGTGCATAAAATGAGAATTGCAAAGGGATACAGGTTTAAGGGCCATTACCTAACCATTTGACTACCCATATCCAATCACCCCAATTGTTACTATCTCTTTTGTCCTATAAAAGAAGGTGTTGGGGTCCCATTCCAAGAGAAGCATGAGAGCATAGAAAATCTACCCATTTTAGTATTCCCCCTTTGCCCCAATATTTTGTAACCACCTTGTGAGTTGGAGCCAGAGTTGCTTCTTCCTCCTTTGCAAATCCTTACCAATTGCCTAGAGAGAACTAAAGAGGAGAAGAATACGTGGAAGCAGTTGTTCGATGGTGAAGAGGATCTGAGGACCGAGCTAGAGGAGTAGTGTCAGTCTCATGTTGTAAACAACTTTTGTGAGATTAATATAAATAAGTACTTTTTCCATCCCGCCAAATGACGTCTTAAATCTTTATGATTTGTTTAAATTTCTTGGCTATGATGTCTACCCCACTAATCCATATATAAAATGCATTCTTGTAGTTTCTTGTTTGTATTTCGGTGAATGCAGGTCAGCCTTGGGAGGATACTTGCAGTTGGGAAACAACTAAGTGCAAAGGGATCGACACCAGATGCAGAGTTTAAGGTATTCCTACCAGATCCCTATACTTTGTCTTTTATGTATGATTGTGGGGTAATGTCAAGATAGTTGATAAAAAGTAGGAGACTTTAGATGGTTAGCACTGCCTACACTTTACAACCTCGGTGTAGTCCGTAGAGGGGTTTTCCCACTATATCACTTAAGGAAACACAAGTTGTATGCAATTTTTGACAAATGCGACTTCTACCAAATAAGGATACAGTACCTAGGACACATAATATTCGAAGAGGGTGTTGGAGCCGCCTTTGTTTTTTTATCCCCTTTTGAATTTTATTTCTTAATGCTCAAAATCGAAAGTTGGTTTTCATATTTTCCTTTATTTTTTCCAAAATCTCGGAAGTCTCATCACGTGAGCGGCGACGGTTATCATACTCTCAAGGTGAATTATACTTTCCATTCAAATGATTTATCCCCTTTCATACCTTGGGATTTCGTATATCGGGTGTTATAGATCACATAGTTCACAAGTCCCAAAGAGCGAAACGATGAAATAACCTTAAAGTTTTACCCAAGTTAGTAGCGAGAGTAAATATTTTTTAAACTACGATTAAGCATCATCGAGATTTCGTGTCTCGACGTTTAATAACTCCAAATTCTTACCGTCGTAATCCCGATATCCCAAACCGTGAGACTCTTGTTTTAAGTAACCCAGGTTAGTGTTAAAGGTAAAAAGTTCATCCTTGGTTAAACTCAGTTGGAAATTTGCAACTTGGCATGTTTTTCGTCAAAAGATACACCGTCAAATCCCTGAGTCATGAAGTTGCGATAAATATAGAAATGTAATTAATTAAACACTTAATTTGGTTTTATCCCCAAAATTTAATTAAATCATATCATCGCAATCTCGCGATTTCGCAACTCGGCATACCAACCTCCCGGAAGCTATACCTTCGAAGCTCCGAGTCATGAAGTCACGATCTCGTGATTTCGCAACTCAACATATGAACCTCCTAGAATCTATACCTTCAAAGCTCCAAGTCGCAAAGTCGTGATATAAATAACCACGATATTCATTTTTTTTTAAACATGATTAATTAAACACTTAATCCTAGTTACATTTTTATTTTAGCAAAGCTAATTATCGCAATCTCGGGTTTTAGAATCTGGACCGTTTTGGGTCGATTGTAATAGAGATCTTCTATCTTGAGAGTTAATATAAAGCAAATCCAAAGATTCTCAATTCTGTCACGACTGTGTTATGAGTTTGTTTCCTTGTATCTCATATTTCATTTCATTTCGTATATGTATCTGATGAATGCTTCGCTATAATTTAGTACAACCTCTACTATAGTGAATGAATTCTAGTTTTCTATATTGTTTACTGTTTTTCCTCTATACCAGTTATCAACAGGTATAAGACCAGTCAACACTTTAGATTTCTATATATATTTTATGCTTCATTGGGTTATTTCTTTACCTTTTTCTTCTTTTGTTTATAAGTGAGATTCTCCCTTGATAGGAGCCTTACATGATAGATAGTTTAATGTTTTCTCCCACCTCATACATATCTATTAAAATATAAATCAGTTAAGGGAAAGGGCCTTTGGTTTGCACCCTATTTTCACCTATGGAACTGTAAACTCTCCTTTATACGACCGAAATTGAGATAGCACCTAAAATTCCTCTGATATTTTCTTATCATTTTGTTCCTCTATGACTGTCCCTGTAACAAGATAGCCTAATATCGAACCCGAACTATCTGATCAAACACATATTTCCTTAAATATTTTTGATACTATTCTTAAAACAACCACTACCCAGGTTGAACTCGAACGTTCATGGGCAGTGATTGAAAGGGATATAAACGTCCAGGAACAGTTGGAAGCTAGACAACCCCAACCCATAAATCATCTTTAGCTTCCCTTGCTGAAGGTTGACATTTCTTTCTTTTTTACCCCTTACTCACTTTCGGATGCCTAGACACTGTACTTCCAAGCCTTAAGTACAGACTCTGGAACATATTTTTGGTGTTGTTGCTAGGGACCGAAGTTACGAAATATTTTCACTGGGAAAATGAAATTTTTTTCGTTGAAAGTGCCACCCTTTGATAGTGAACAAAGAGTGCACACTTTTTAAAGGATTTCCAATCTTTCACTTGGTGACTCCACGATTAACAAGCTGGCATCCAGATGAAGGAATACTAGGCAAAACCCAGATGGTAAACAGAGCACACCCATTACCGATCCTGAGAAGATTTTAAAGGCGAGAGGCTCTCTTAAGCTGACCCCTGCAATCTATCAGCCTAAATACCCACAGCTGAAGACCAAGAGTTATTATGAACCTTCGACTTCACACATCCCTCTCTTCGACACTGAGGATATAATGTCAAACTTCTCTGAAGTTAGAAGCGAAACCCATCCGATAACCCCTATAGAACATAAAGGAAAAAGTCCTGTAGAAAATTTATCTACTGCCGATATATCGTTGACTCTTCAGTTAAATTTTGTGAACTCACACAGTCTCGAAGAATATCTCACACATCCAGCTTCCACACCCATTGGTTCCCCTGACTACATCTCTTGCAATTCCGAAGAGCCAAGCCCTCACATCCCTTACCAGTCATCCTCAGATTTTTCACCCCGCGAAGAAAGTAAAGATTCACCTTTAATCTTCCAAAACCCCCTTTACAACTTTCCACTAATAATGATGGCAGTCGCCAGAGGAGGAGGTGGAGGGGTTGTCGGAGGAGGAGGTGGAGGTTCTCCTGGGGGAGTCGCTAGAGGCCAAGGGCCTACCCCCCATCCCAGAGTGTTTGCAAAAGTGGTAGTAAGATATGCTCCCTTGGTATTTCCTATTCCTCTCCACAACCTTCCCAAAAATTATATAAAAAAATTTCCAAAATTCACTGGGGAAGTAGATCTGACCACAGCTGAACACATAAATTTCTTTGATCAATTCGTAGAAATCCTAGGTCTCAAACATGAAGACGTGTATTCAAGGGTTCTTGTCCAAACCTTCGAAGGTCAGGTCCGAACTTGGTTTTGGATTCTACCTGCAGGATCTATCTTGTCCTATGACACCTTGGAAGATTCTTTCCTTAGACAATAGGGCGAAAGAAAGGACCACCTATATTATTTAACCAAGTTTGGGTCCTTAAGAAAAAAGAATTCAGAAACAATTATGGAGTTTATTCAAAAATTCAACAAGCTGTATAACAAAATCCAAGCCAAGGTTAGACCGTCCCAACCCGCAGCCAAAGTAACTTTCGTGGGGGCTTTCGAACCAGATTTTGCACTTCTTTTATGAGAAAGAAGGGGAGCTACTCTAAACTGAATGTAAGATGATGTTGTAAAAATTGAGTCAAATATGATGGCTTCTGGTAAGTTAAAAGCTAAAGTAGAAACGGGAAACCAAGAAATTAGACGCTTTAGAGAACAAGTAGGGCCGTCAGGGTCTAATAGATACACAGATGACAAAGTAGACGATATGGCCAGGGTAATTAAGGAACTATCTAATAAGATATCCATAATGGAGCTAGAACAAGCTAAAGCCGATTCTTTCGCCAAAAAGGATTTCAAGAGGAATCCCAATCCCCCAAACCAGCAAAGACAGATAAAAAATGAAGATCAGAAAATACAAACTCCCCTAAAGAACGAAAATTTTATAGGAGCGAATGATCTCCAAGATTTCAAAGATTCATATGAGGATGTCACAAACTTGGGTGATGACTACACACAACCTTATATAACTAGAGGGGATTACGAAAAATCTTTAAACACTCAACAATCGTCTGTTAAGGGTGAAGAAAGAGATCATACTAACCTGTGTAGCTATTAAGAAGAAACCAATATGATAATGGCTGAGGTCCAACCTAAGTACAACTTGAGATCTAAGAGTAAGCCCATTTCAACTACTCAACTTACGAAAATTCTCCCAAGAGGTCAAGCTTATGAGCCTACTTCGGAAGAAACCCTGTTACTTAACAACAAAGTGAAAGTAGTAAACACACAAGAACCCGAAGTGGGAAAAGTTGAGACCCAAACACAAGGAACTGAATCAGCTAACGCAATTACACCTTCAACCAAGATCATGAGTAATAAAGCGGTCCAGACAAATAAGTTGGAAAAGAAGGATTCAGAAGTCCCAATTAGAGAAATAGACAAGGTGAGCAGAGTTTTTAGTTTCGAAAATGAGATAAATAAAATTAAGATACCAATTCCTCTGGTAAAGTTAGCAAAAAAATTAGTTTATCGAAAGCAGATTACCAAAGTGATAGGTGTCTCAGAGCTAGAAAGCCAATCTGATGTTTTGAACTCGGAAGATGATAAACCCAAGATCACTTTTGGTCCATATTTTGAAGGGCCAAAGACATTGTTGCTCCCTTTTATATCACCTTAAATGTATACGATCAACTGCTACATAATTGCATGCTAGACTACAGATCCTCCCATAACGTGATGCCTAAAATTATTATGGAAAAATTGGGTCTCTAGATCACCATACCTTACAGAGATCTTTACTCTTTTGATTTGAGAAGAGTTAAGTGTATGGGAATGATAAAGGATTTAACAATCACCCTGGCACAGATCCTAATTAAGAGTATCTTGATGGATGTGGTTATTGTTGATATTCCCCCCAAGTACGGCTTACTGTTGTCTAGGTCATGGGGAGCCAAGCTGGGGGGTTCTCTTCAACTAGATATGACGTTCTCCACAATTCTTTTGTTTGGTGGGCAATTTACTCGATTGTACAGGGAGATGAGGTTAGCATATACAGTAAGCGACCCTCAAAATCCAAACAATTTCCCTATTTACATTGTATATCAAGATTTAGGAAATTGTATCTTATCTTTTGACGACGGTTTAGATGGTTACACAGAGGAAAACGATATAGAGCATGAAGAGTCAGGTTACACGACTGAAGATATGTGTAGCTCTGGTATCTGGAAAATATTTTTTGACAGTGCCCTGTCTTGCAAAGGTGTTGGTGCAGGAGTGCATTTTGTGGCTCCTAAAGAAAAGTTCGTTGTTCCTTTTTCTTACAGACTGCAATGGGATATAGATTATACTAACAACGTATGTGAATACGAAGCCTTGGTCTTAGGATTAGAGGCTGCCAGGAAGCTAAAAATAAATAACCTAGAGGTATACRGAGATGCRGAGTTAATAGTCAAACAARTAAAYCGWCARTACCAAGCYAARCATCCCAGATTAAKATCATAYAGGAATTGTGCMTRGGATCTRRTGGAAADHKTTTTCTYRTCYRTAAATGTCYACTTCATCCCABGCGCARAAAAMTTACATGYTRATGCATTAGCTAAAGCRGCTTCAACTTTCACTCCTCCTACAACCTTTAAATTGAAGTATCACATAGAGATAAGACAYAGACCATCTATACCAGATAATATCCAKCACTATCAGGTCTTTGAGGATGATGAACAAATTAAGAAGTTTCTTGAAGTAGTAGGTGAATTTTCAAAAAATCATGCAGATCAAGAAAATCAGAATGACCAGATATGGATCATGCAAGAAGGGGAGGACTCTCAATCTTTCCAAGACAAAATCGCAAATCATCACATGGTGGTCCTAAAAAATAACTAGATTCCGAAAGGACTAATCCCTCTGGAAATATTGTTTGATCAAAACAACATACCTGTAAAATACACCTTACAACCCCAACTAGAAGAGGTTGAGGACTGTGATATAGGAACCAAAGAAGAATCCAGGATGGTTAAAATATCTAAACTCCTCCCCCCTGAAATAAAGGACAAATATAAGGACCTACTCAGACAATTTAAAGACGTTTTCGCCTGGTCTTACGACGAGTTAAGAACTTACAACACTACCGTGATCAATAACAAGATGCCTTTAAGGCTTGGGGTCAAACATTTTAGACAAAATATTAGGCATATCAACCCCATTTTATTGCCCATGGTCGAGAGAGAAGTGAAGAAACTTTTAGAGGAGAAAATTATATTACCTCTGAGACATTACGACTGGGTGGCAAATATGGTCCCGGTCAAAAAAAAGAGTGGGGAAATTAGACTGTGTGTAGATTTCAGAAATTTAAATAAGTCCTCTCTTAAAGACAACCATCCACTACCTAAAATGGATCATGTGCTAGAAAGGGTAGTTGGGGCAAATAGAATGTCTATGATTGACGGTTTCTTTGGATATAATCAAATTGCCATGAAGGAACAAGATAAAGAAAAAACGGCTTTTACTACCCCTTGGGGTACACTCATGTATGATAAAATGCCTTTCAGTTTGATGAATGCAAGAGCCATGTTTCAACGTGCTATGGACATCGCTTTCATCAGAGAGAGGGATAAGTTCGTAGTCATCTATCTTGATGATTTAACGGTTTTATCCAAATCTCACGAAGAGCATCTGTTACATCTTAAACAAACATTTGAAAAATATCGTAGGTTTGGTTTGTCCTTAAACCCCAATAAATCACACTTCACCCTGCAAGAGGGTAAATTATTGGGTCATGTTGTATCTAAGGATGGAATTAAGATTGATCCTAAGAGGCTTGAAGGGATAGACACTATAAACATTCCTAGAAATGTAAAATAAATTCAATCTTTCTTAGGAAAAATAATTTTTTTACGAAGACTTATCCCAAATTTTGTTGAAATTGTAAAATTGATCACAGATATGCTGAAAAAGAACAGTGAAGTAAAGTGGAAAATAGAGGCCAAAGCATCGTTCGCACACATTAAGAAATTCATAGCCGAGGCACCTGTATTGGCAAGTCTCGATTATCTGAAAGACTTTCTTATTTTCTCATTTGCCTCCGAACACACAATTGTTGCGGTGCTCCTCCAAAAGAATGAAGAGGGTTTCAAACATTCAATTGCCTTTTTCAGCAAGAGCCTCAAAGATGCAGAACTTAAATATGATATAATAGAAAAACAAACGTATGCCATGGTAAAATCACTGAAGGCATTTAGAACATATGTATTACACTCCAAGATCATTGCGTACATACCGACCAGTTCTGTGAAAGACATTTTGGTACAACCAGACAATGATGGGAAAAGAGGACGATGGTTGGCCAAGATTCAAGAATTTGACCTGGAAATCAAACCTACTAAACTAATAAAAGGACAAGGCCTGGCCAAACTTTTGGCTGAATCAAATCCTAGAGATCTTGATATAAAATACCTACAGGGATATGAGGATAACATAAACATAAACGAGCTTGATGAACCAACAAGTGCAATTAAGATTGAGGAGAAGTTTGTATCATCAGAATGGTATAGAAACATAGTATCCTACCTCTGACTCTAAAATCCATGAGTGAGCTATCACCATCAAAATCCATAACTTTAAAGCTTCATGCAGTTAAGTATTGTATTACTGAAAATCAACTATATTGGAAACACCCACTCGGTTTCTTGTTAATCTACTTAGTCGAATCGGAAATAGAAAGGGTTATAAGTGAATTTCACGAATGAGTGTGTGGAGGACATCACGCCTGTAGGGCCACAACTTACAAAATTTTGAGGGCTTGGTATTACTGGCCAAAACTCTTTTCAGATGCTAACGCCAAGGTCTGAGCCTATAACCCTTGTCAGCTATTTGCAGGAAAACAGAAACTCCTAGCACTACCTTTAGTTCCAGTCAAAACTAAAGCCCCTTTTCAACAATGGGGGCTAGATTTTATAGGAGAGATTAATCCACATTCTAGTGCCCAATACAAGTGGATCTTAATTGCCACAGACTACTTTACTAAATGGGTGGAACCTATTCCAAACAAAAGGGCAACTAAATCAGTGGTAATAGATTTCTTAGAAGACAATATCTTGTCAATATTTGGCTTCCCCCGAAAGATATTCACGGATAATGCCCAGGATTTCAAATCTATGGCTATGATCAGCTTCTGCCAAAAATATAATATCGTTCTTGGCGATTCTACAACATACTAGCCCCAAGGAAATGGACTGGCTGAGTCGTTTAACAAGAGCCTGATGAATATAATTAAGAAAGTGTTGGATGAAAACAAAAAGTATTGGCATGTACATTTCGAGTACGCTTTGTGGGAGAATCGCATAGGCACTAAAAATTCTATCGACATGTCTCCTTTTCAGATGGTATATGGGATAGATGCGGTGTTACCTATAAATTTAGCACTCCCCGTGATGAAATTGTTGCAAGATCAGAAAGAAGAACCCAATCATGTCACTGGGAGGATAAACCAGCTAATCGAGGTTCAACAACACAGGGTCGAAGTAGATGAAACGATGCAGAAGTATCAGGACGACATGAAGGCATTATTACACCATAGGGAAAAGGACAGATATTTCCTCCCAGGTGATTTAGTACTAAGGTGGGATGCAAGGAGGAAAGAAACAATGAAACATGGTAAATTTGATCACCTCTGTTATGGGCCATTCAGAGTCTCGGCTCTCGAAGGAAAAAATTATTTTCTATTGGAAAATCTAGACGGGGAAATCCTCAACACCCCTATCAAGGGGCATTATTTGAAGCATTATATNCCCCCCAAAAAAAAAAAAGGGATTTTTTTTACATATATGTATATTTTTCATTTACGCATTGTTATTCTGATTTTCTTTTCTTTCGTGAATTTTCGACACCTTTCAGATAGCCTCAATAACCTTCGTAATTTCCTTTTACAGGATTCCAGTGGCAAACAAAACAAGCAAGAGAAGTAAATAGAAAGTTGGGTGTCAGAAATAAATTGGCTTAAACAGGTGATACCAAATATTTTTTGATATTTTGCGGTAAGGTAAAGGTAATATTTCCTAAAAGACTTGTTCTGAAGGGCTATCAAAGAAACCCGAGATAACCTCATTCAGACAACAACATCATCTGAACTAATAAATAATAGAACATTTCCATGGTTAATAGTTTACGAAAGAATGAGACGAAACAAACAAGTCACTCAAATTAAAGCAGTCAGTCAAAGTAAAGCACCCCTGAAAAATATTTTCATGAGTCATTTTTTATTTTTTGACCTCTGCTTTTTCAGTCCATAAATCTCTATCTGTCACCCTTTTCCATTTTCAGGTTTACCCTTTAAAAATTCATCATCTTTTCGTTTTCACATACGTAGGGAGAAGAGATTACATTTCAACCTCAAGAGCTTCAAAGCAGATGGTGGAAAGAAAGAAGGTCTTCACAAGTCCTCGGTCCCTTGCTAAACAAAGTGACGCTTAAAGTGATCCTGACTTTCCTAGGTTTTTCAACGGTTTCGGAGGATTGAGGCTTGCTCAAATAGAACACCCCAAAAAAGTTATTTTTCCCTTTCTCCCTGTGAACGAAGGTGTTGTGAAAGTTAAGGGAAGGTTAGTACTAAGTAATCAAAGTAAGTTGAAATACCTATAATGAAAAATATTACACATATATCAACCCTGATACAAACTGATTGCCCCCATCTTCACGCTCTAAAAAAGCAAATTATAAGATAGGTGGTGAAAGGAAATTTAGAAATGATTGCCCCCATCTAGTCCAAGATATGATGAAAGGAAATTCAGAAATGATTTCCCTCATCTCATCATTTAAATGCACAAATATATTCCGAAGTGGTGAAAGGAAATTCAGTAAAAAGGGCCAGATAACTTCACTGGGGTATTGAATCGGTTCGTTGGTAGTGAAGCAATATCTAAGATATCTGTAAGGTTGTTATATGTGAATATCACTCTACTCTGGTAACCAATTCTTTTTAAAACCTGTTCTACATCCCAAGTTCAGACAAGGCTTTTTGATTAAAAACATATAATTTTCTTCTCTTGATGCAAGCCGATAGCCACAAGATCTGTTGGTTCTCCTAGGACAATTTTGATTGTCTCAAGGCAGACCTGAATTCCGTAACGAGAAGGATAAAGTCGTGAAAGGGACTACAACTAAGTTTAAAAAGCATCTGAGTTTTGAAAAGCTTTTCAAAGTTAAAAAACAAAATCCCTTTCCCCTTCGGTATCCTTTTCTCAGAAACTTTTTCATAGGATTAAAGCCATTGACTCCATTTACCCAATATCGGCATGTGATCTACTATTCTTCCCATCTTACAGGAAAACAGGATCCCTAGTTGGAGCCTATGTTGGAGCCGCCTTTGTTTTTTTAGCCCGTTTTGAATTTTATTTCTTAATGCTCGAAATTGAAAGTTGGTTTTCATATTTTCCTTTATTTTTTCCAAAATCTCGGAAGTCTCTTCATGCAAGCGGTGACGATTATCATACTCTCAAGGCGAGTTATACTTTTCGTTCAAATGATTTTTCCCCTTTCATACCTCAGGATTTCATATGTCGAGTGTTATAGATCACATAGTTCACAAGTCCTGATGAGCGGAATGGCAAAATAACATTAAATTTTTACCCAGGTCAGTAGCGAGAGTAAAGATTTTCTAAACTACAGTTAAGCGTCATCGGGATTTCATGTCTCGACGTTTAATAACTCCAAAGTATTATCGTCATAATCCCGATAGCCAAAACCACGAGACTCTTGTTTTAAGTAACCCAAGTTAGTGTTAAAGGTAAAAAGTTCAGCCTTGGTTAAACTTAGTCCGAAATTTGCAACTCGGCATGTTTTTCCTCAAAAGATACACCGCCAAAGCCCCGAATCACGAAGTCGTGATAAATATAGAAACCTAATTAATTAAACACTTAATCCAGTTTTATCCCCCAAATTTAATTAAATCATATCATCGCGATCTCGTGATTTCGCAACTCGACATACCAACCTCCTGGAAGCTATACCTTCGAAGCTCCGAGTCATGAAGTCGCGATCTCGCGATTTTGAAACTCGACATATGAACCTCCCAGAAGCTACACCTTCGAAGGTCCAAGTCACGAAGTCACGATATAAATAACCATGATATTCTTTTTTTTTTAAACGTGATTAATTAAACACTTAATTTTGGTTACATTTTTATTTTACCAAAGCTAATTATCACAATCTCAGGTTTTAGAGGCTGGACCTTTTTGGGTTGATTGTAATAGATATTTTCTATCTTGAGAGTCAATATAAAGAAAATCTGAAGATTCTCAATTCCGTCATGACTGTGTTATGAGTTTGTTTCCTTGTATTTGATATTTCATTTCATTTCGTATATGTATCTGATGAATGCTTCGCTATAATTTAGTATAACCTCTACTATAGTGAATAAATTCTAGTTTTCTATAGTATTTATTATTTTTCCTCTGTACCAGCCAGGTATAAGACCAGTCAACACTTTAGATTTCTATATATATTTTATGCTTCATCGAGTTATTTATTTACCTTTTTCTTCTTTTGTTTATAAGTGAGATTCTCCCTTGATAGGAGCCTTACATCATAGACAACTTAATGTTTTCTCCCACCTCATACATCTCTATTAAAATATAACTTAGTTATGGGAAAGGGCTTTTGGTTTGCACCCTATTTTCACTTCTGGAACTATAAACTCTCCTTTATACGACCGAAATTGAGACAACACCTAAAATTCCTCTGAGATTTTCTTATCATTTTGTTCCTCTATGACTGTCCCTGTAACAAGACAACCTAATATCGAGCCCGAACTATCTGATCAAATACATATTGCCTTAAATATTTTTGATACTATTCTTAAAACAACCACTACCTGGGCTGAACTCGAACGTTCATGGGTATAAATTGAAAGGGATATAAACATATAGGAATAGTTGGAAGCTAGGCAACCCCAACCCAGAAATCATCCCTAGATTCCCTTGCCGAAGGTTGAGATTTCTTCCTTTTTTACCCCTTACTCACTTTCGGATGCCTAGACACTGTACTTCCAAGCCTTAAGTACAGACTCTGGAACAACAGAGGGTATTTTAGTGGATCCAGAGAAGATAAAATAAATTATGGAATGGCCTATCCCTAAGGATGTAGTAGACATCAAATCATTTATGGGAATTATCGGTTATTATCGCAGATTTATCGAAGGATTTTCAAAGATAACATATCCAATTACATATCTATAGAAAAGGGGAATAAGGTTTACTTGGTCACAAAAGTGTCAGGATAGCTTTAATAAGATAAAGGAACTGTTAACTACATCACCTATTCTAAGGGTAGTGGATCATGATAAAGACTTTACAGTTTGAGTGGATGCAAGCAAAGAAGGCTTGGTAGGTGTCCTAACATAATATGGACACACCATCTGCTACGAATCATGTAAACTAAAATAACATGAATGGAACTATGTTACACATGATTTGGAATTAGCAGTTGTAATTCATGCGTTGAAGATGTGGCGACATTATTTAATGGGGAGAAAGTTTCTGCTACTAACTGACAACAGTGTTGTGAAGTTTTTATTTAGTCAACCAGAACTCAACGCAAGACAAGCAAGGTGGCTAGCCTTTTTGAGTAAATTTGATTTTGAAGTTAGACACATCAAAGGCAAAGAAAATAAATTTGGATACTCTCTAAGTCGAAGGACTAATGGAATTTTTTAAATACGTGTTAGAAAATAAGAAAAGGACATCAAACAAAGAATAAAATATGCAAGCAGTAATGACGAAAAATACATCAAAACAACAACAATATTACAAGGAAATGCATAAAAACTAGACAAAACATATCTAAGTTTAGATAAAAATGGACTGCTAAGGTTCGAAAATATGATGTACATGCCTAATTCTACTGATTTAAAGTCAACAATTCTTGATGAATTGCACAAAAGGCCATATTTTGATCATCGAGGATATCTGAAAATGATAACAACCTTAAGAAAATTGTTTTATTGGCATAACATGGAAAGTGAAATAGTTGAATACTTAAATAAATGATTAGATTGTCAATATTTAAAGGTTGAACATCAACATCCATCCGACCTGCTACAACCTCTACCTATACTATAATGAAAGTGGGAAATTATCTCGTTGGACTTCATCATAGGTTTGCCTAAGACTGAAAAGAAAAATGACTCGATTATGGTAGTGATTGATAAACTTAGCAAATCTTCACATTTTATACCTGTGAAATCTACTTATAAAGAAATTAATATCACTGAAATATTTATGAAAGAAATATTTAGATTGCATGGAATTCCTAAAATGGTGATATTAGATAGAGATGTCAAATTTACGTCAACATTTTGGAAGGAATTGTTTCCAGGATTGGATACTAACCTGAATTTCAGCACAAGCTACCATCCACAAACAGATGGGCAAACCGAAGAAACAAATTAGATTGTGGAAGACATGTTATGAATGTAAGTAAGAACAAAACCAACTAAATCGGAGGAGTACCTACACTTAGTTGAATTTTCTTACAATAATGGGTATTAGACATCAATGAAGATGAGTCCCTTCCAAGCATTATACGGAAGTAAATGCACAACTCCGATTAGCTGGGAAAATCTAGTTGACATGCTTATGATGGGACCAGAAATGCTCCAAGAAATGGAGAAAACAGTAAAAAGGGTACAAAAAAATTTAAAAGAGGCCCAAGACAAAAAGAAAAGCTACGCAGATTTAAAAAGGAGACACCAGGAATTTCAAATTAGGGACCATGTATATCTAAAATTCGAAGCAAGGAGAATCTCTCTAAATCTAGGAAATTATTCAAAGTTGGCGCCTAGGTTTTGTGGCCCCTTCGATATTTTAGCTCGAATTGGACTCGTGGCGTATCAACTTGCACTTTCTACAAACTTAAAAGTTCATAATGTTTTTCATGTTTCTTGATTGAAAAAGTATATTCATGATCCTACTCACATCATTGATTGGAACATGGTGCAGGTGCAACCAAAAGGAGAGTTCCAAGCAAAACCTTTGTGCATTCTGGATAGGAAAGAAATAGTACTACAAAACAGAGCCATCGCCCAGGTAAAAGTGCAATGGAAACAGTTTAGCCCTGAGGAGGCCACCTAGGAATTGGAGGAATATTTGTAGAAATCTTATCCAACCCTATTCCGACAGAGGAATGAATAGTGAGTACAGTGTTGTACTTAAAGGGGAGAGGATGTAATATCCCCCAAAATATTAGAATATTAAATTCTATGTGTACTTGGGAATAAATTTTTGTTTTTGGAAAATCCATATTTGTAATTTTTTTTCTATTTATGGAAAATCTAAATTTGGAATTTTATTATTGTAATTAACTATTTATGAATGTTGGGAAAAGATTTGACTTGCCCAACTAAATCCTTTGATTGTGATACATGTGAAAGACAAACTTTTAATAAATTAAATGTTGGAAGACAAATGGAACAACCAGGTTAAAAATAGTTGACCATGACTCCATGACTGGGCAACCGATTTGAGTTACCTCAAGGCTGATTTTTACAAGTGAAAAATGTGGGATTTAACCACTAGCAGCCCCTAAAAATCAGGGATTTGTAAAGATACAAATTTACCAAGGAGGGAATGAAAGACCTAGGCAGAACATGCATATAAAAACAACATATGGAGGAGGCAGTTGTTTTTAATATGTTGGAGAAAGGAAACTACTTGTTTTTATGAACATTGTTAGTGTAAGGAAAGGGAAATTATGATCTGTGGAAGGTGACTGTATCTAAGGAGAATCATTTCATTTTTCCCTTATGGACTCATGGTCAGGCTAGGGGGTGAACAAGGAAAGTAAAGCTAGTTTTTTTGTTCTACGGTTGGGTGGAATGTGATTGTTCCATTTGTGCCAAAGCATCAGGTTTTTCACATATGTACCTTTACTTACATTCCTTGTCAATATTTTGCTTGATTATTATTTTTTAAGAATGCGATGGTTTATGTGATGATGGTATATACATATATATGCATTCACTTGGTAGAAATAGTAGAACTACTGTATGTTCTATTAATCATGAAACAGGTTTATACATATATATAAATGAATGTATGTACACATATAGGTATTCATACATAAATGATATAACTATCATATGTTCTTGTAAATCATTAAATATGGTTATATATCTATGAACAACTGTAGATATATATCTATATGTTCATGCAAAAGAAAATAATAGAAATGGTTGTATTTTTCTATTGGTTATTAATACATATATAAGTGGTTATATAGACATATATGTGTGCATGCATAAAGGAATGACTATATTCTCATTGATCATTGAATTACATATGTATGGAATTTGTATTTCAAATCTATACAAGTACCATAAAGAATATATAACATGAATAACAATCCACATATATATCTACATGTTCTGTATATTTATAACCACATAAATAGGTGCTTCAATAGTTTACAAATGTATGGCAAAGTAGTAGTTACATTCAATGAACCTTGTTCAAAAATAATTACAAAACAACCTATGTATGCAAAGGATCATAGTTCAAATATTACAGTGACAATAGGCCAAGGACTTCATTACCACTTGTAGATAGAATTTAAGAAGATTTGATAATTATGTACGCCTAGATCAAAACTCGAATACGTTTTGAGCAAGAGGTTATCCTTGATCCACTTCCTTCCTTGTTTAACCTGCAAAAAAGAGAACAAGCGATAGGTTTAGTAATCTATGCTAAGTATTTCATGGAAATAAAATAATAAAGACAAGACGAGACAATACTTAGCTTGAGTTGGGCAAAGAACGAGTTCACCACTGGTGTTTGTGCGACAATATGTCCACAATCCAAAGGGGGAGGAGTGGACCTAAAAACAACTAATCGGTACTCTCACAAAGAAAAATAGGGCCCCATCATTAATTTAATGTAACTGTTAATAATACCTTTGTATACAGAGAGCATAAGTTATGAATTATACAGTGATAAAGTAAATAAACATAGCACAATTGTGAATCCCCATAGAGGGTAAAAAATGCTTTTGCATAGACAGAGCATCAGTTACAATTTACACAATGTAGTATAAATTACATAGAGAGTAATTCTATTTTTCCTACAAATAATTTAAAATTGTTATCTATAATCACATAGGGCACATTTACGAATCCCCACATAGGGAAAGTAACTCATTTCATGCACATAGAATGAATTATGAGTTACAGAACCCATTACATAGTTTCAAATAATGATTGTGTAAATGATGATCGAACCCAATGACCGGGTGACTCTTTTATAAATGATTAACTCTAACCAAAGAGATTTAACTAGATGGGAAAGTTCACAAAGGCAAACGTTTGCAAACCAAAGGATATAGACATACTACTAGTAATTCTCTGTATAAACCGGACGGGAATTTATGAACAGATGGTCAATGTTGCTGGATATATATATATGCTGTATAAAAACAATGAAGGTAAATTATAAAACAGAGGGTTAAAATTTGCCCATACGTGATCACTGTAGGAAGCCCAGAATGAAAATTTATGAACATAAGGTTATTTTTTCCTGATACGTTTATCATTATACAAACACAGAGTGTAAATTAAAAACAAAGGGTGAATTCTTTGCCTATAGATATTGTTGTAGGGATCCCAGATGGTAACTCACGAGCATAGGGTTAACTATTGCCATGTACATAGAGTGTGATTTACGAAATGGACACAAAAGAGTGATTTTTCCACACTTTTATGCATAGTGTATCTGTGAATTTCCACAGAGTGGTAATGACAATACATGGAACGCATCCACGAAACCCTTAGAGGATTAATTTGGTATATATACATATATTCACGCAGAGAAAATACAAGTTCCACAGTGTGGTAGTGTAAAACCCACAGAACGCAAATATTCAAATATTAAATCCATATACATATGCTTAGGTAGAGTATCCATTACACATGTCCAAAGAATTCTAATAGAATTACCCAGAACATATTTACGAATTTCACAGTGTTGAGATTTCTTACACAGGGTATAGATTACAGGATCCCCCACAGAAAATAAATGAATATATGTGCGTAAACGATAATGGTTAACATTGTCACGACAATAGATGCGAGAAAAACGAAAGGAACACCTAATAATTTAACCAATAAGAATAACTTCGAGCCACGGTGGAAACCTGGGAGAAAACGCATACAAAGGCATTATTTGTAACCCTCAATTAAACAAAGAAACAAGGAACTCGCTCATAAAACCTATCTCTTCCTACCTTTCTTCAAACAAATATTTATTCACGAGAGTACTGAGTACTGAAGAAATGAAGTTCTTGCTTACCATGCACAGAAAGGAACCAGACGGGCGTTCGCCTTTCCCGATTGTTTACCAGGGCCGAGTTTTTTTTTAAGTCGTCGACCACCCACAGAGTAGAACGTTACAATGCATAATTCGAGTTGCACACAACACAAGGGTAGGTTTTCATGAACACAGAACCAAAGTGGGAAACAATGAACTGTGGTGACCTCAAAAAACTTGCAAATGAAGAGTAATGGTTAACAGGAACACACAGTACCACTGGCAAGTGAAGAATCGGACATGGCAAGCCCGCATTGGGCACGGCTGCCGAAGTCTTCAGTTTGAGAAGTATGATAAAGACCTTCCTTTAATGAATATAACCAGTGATAAATGCCTACAGACCGATATGACATCCTCCATTAACATGGTTTTCAAGACTATTCAATGTTGGGCCATGTCACTAGTCGAGTAGGGTTTAACACTGTTAGGTATAGGTTTTGTTTGTAGCACAAGTGCACAACCATAGGTGTTATGGTGTATGATCTGTCAATGTCTTTTTTGGAACGAAAACCTTATAACAACCCTTTGGTAAAGATCTTACATGTTCGCACAACAACTCTTCAACGCACTATGATATGAATTACATTGTGGTGGATTGTCATCTTATAATGATACAAATTCTAGGAATAGTGTTATGTTTATAATAGTTCATATGATATATGATATATATAATGGGTAATATTTACGTCATATGGTAAAACAAATATATATACATATTGGTATGTGTTAAGATTTCCATAAGTTGGGTCTTTTGGTAAACAACATATATAAATATATGTTGATAGGAATAGTATCAATGTTATGTTATTCATACTATAGTCGATAAAGTAAGAAATGTAGGTATAATATTTTATAATACAAATGTTATGGACAGACTATATGCTAGTCTACTATCCGTAGTTTATTACATAATGTAATCCTTTGGATAGCATGACTTAACATAGACAAGATAGTTTTGTTGGTCACAATCTTACAAAGAGGTGCATGTTTTTAATCCAATAGCAATGATAATTTTAATCTGCATATAATAAAGTTATGTTTTGAAAAAATATTGAAGAGTCAAGGATATTTAATGTCCCCTAAATAGTTTTTTTTTTAAATTGGGAAATTTGGGGTACATTACACCTCTCCCTCAATATCTTTGGTTGTCATGCGTGACCCATTTACTTCTAATGTGAGTCTCGTTAGCAAGCTATAGTCATCATGCTTCCATCAATGAAACATGTCAGCGATAACAATCAATGTCATAATATCTATTCATATGTTACATATGTAATATCAAAACATTCAAACCATAACCATCCACTCCATGAATCTATCTGGAGTCCAAAGAGATCTATCTATTCCATCAGCATCCTCAAACATCCAGAGTCCTACACACTAAGGAAAACTAGTCAATAGCAACTGCTGATATAAGTAACATAAATAATGTATCATCAAATCCACAAACACCATCATGCTCCATAATTGAATGAGTCAATCATATAGTGAACTATATCACTTGCACACAAGTGTCCACAAGAATAAGTCACATTGGTTGTGCGCAAGAGCGGATGTTACAGATGCAGAACAACTTTCTTGTCATATCAGCAAGGATATGAAGGAAAGGAGAATTATCATTGATGGGGTGAAGGACCATATTATTCCTCACCTTTAAGGAAAGAATAAAACCAAGTAGATGTCAGGATCTCTAACCAAACTATACCAATTAGACAACCAAAGAAGGAAGGTGATGCTTAGAGAGAAACTCAAGAGCACCAAGATGGTCAGGGAGGATGATGTTGCAACCTACCTCACCAAGTTCACTCATATGAGAGAGGATTTGGAAACAATAGGGGAATTCATGAATGAGACTAAGTTGTTGAGGACATCCTTGAATGGCTTCACCAAGCAGTGGGACATATGTTTCTAGGGAGTTGTGGGACGGGAGAAACTCCCTGAATGGGAGAGGCTATGGGATGACTTCACCCAGGAGGAGATATGATTTAGTACCTCATAGGCTAGTCAACCTAATATTGAGGATGAGGAGAACCTTTCTTCTGTAGGAAAGGGAAAGTTCAAAGGGAAGAAGGTCCCCAGTGGGGGTCAGACCTCAAAGAGAGATAAGCAGAAGAATATCACCAAAGTGAAATCATTTTCTTGTCATAAACCATGAAATTTTTCTATCAAGTGCCCAAACAAGAAAAAGGGAAACAATAAGTCACATATCGCACCTTCAGCTTCAACAAAAGTTGATGACTTTGTAGCGATATTTGAGAGTGAGTTTTCACTGATAGCATGTCTTTCTAGTACAACCAACAATGGAGTCAGGTACATTGATAGTGGTTCCTCTATTCACATGATTGGAGTGCGTTATTACTTCTCCAACTTGAAGGAGGAGGATATGAACCTCTATATTGAGATGGCAAATAACGCCTAGCGTAGGGCAGTAGACCATGGGACAGTTACTTTTCAAAGGGAGTCTAGGAAACCACAGATGGTGAAGGACATTATGTATGTTTTCTGGATGAAAAAGAACTTGATATAAGTTTCATCCTTGGAGGAAAAAGGCTATGTGGTCTCAGTCTAGGATGGGAGAGTGTACATATGGCCCAAGGACTCCAATGTAGCCAAAGTGATTGGAGTCAATATGAATAAGTTGTATAGGATTTAGTTTGATCTATCCTGAGCATTAGTGAGTAGCACACGTGACATGGAAAAGTTGTGGCATAGGAGGATGGCACATTTGCATCATGGATCACTCAAGGTTCTCAAGGAGATAGTGACAAGCCTTACATACTTTAGCATATAGAATCATGTGGTATGCAAGGGATGTGATATGGGTAAGTACACCAAGATAGATTACGCAAACAGTGATATCATGATAGGAGACATTCTTTATTTGATACACTTAGATGTATATGGTCCCATGTCATCGATATCCTTGAGTGGGTATGAGTATTATGTCACCTTCATCGATGACCATTATAGGAATACCTTTATCTATTTCATGAATACCAAGTACAAGGTCTTCAATTGGTTCCAAGAGTTCAAATCTCTAGTGGAGAACCATATAGGAAAAAACATCAAGACACTGAGATATGATAATGGAGGCAAGTACAACTCGAAGGACTTCAAGGATTTTCATGTAGGTGTTGGGATAAAGAGACAGTTTACTATTATGTACAACCCTCAATAGAACAGGGTGGCAGAAAGGAAGAACATGGCCATAGTTGGGGGTATGAAGACAATGTTGTATGATCAAGATCTTCCTAGATTCTTATGAGGAGAGGATTGCAATATCATAGTCTACATACAAAATCGAAATCCCCACAGGGTGTTAGAGAGGAAGACTCCATAGAAGGTATTTACAAGAAGGAAACTGCATATTGGACACTTCATGATATTTAGATTCCTAGTCTATTTTTATGTCCCTTCAAAGAAGCGAATGAAGCTCAAGGAGACTGCTCAAAAGGGGATTTTTGATGGATATAATGAGGCTTATAAGACATACTGAGTCTACATTCATGCATTGAGGAAGACAATTGCTAGAAGGGACTTGAATTTCGAGGAGGATAGAGCCCTTAGGAATGTTCACGATATTGTTCTAGCAACAGTAGGATATTAGGAGCTTGAGACTTATAAGGATGAGGAGACAAAAGTTACAAGTACAAGTGTTCAGACTTCAGAGAAGGATGAGAAGAAGGAAGCTCCACTAGTTCAATACACTCCTTCATCATCTAGGAGGATGAATACCAAATGGGTTGAGTAGACCTTGAGAGAGGCTTAGTAGTACGTGGATGCTTAGAGGAATTATTTTAGGGAGATTAGATCATGACATAGATTTTCCAGCTACATGGCTCTAAGGAGTGATTTTTTAGAGATTGTGCCTTCTAGCTTTCAAGAGGCATCACAACAACAATGTGGTGAAATTCCATGGTGGAAGAATATGCTTCCATCATGAAGAATGATGTATGGAAGGTTGTACCACATCCATAAGGGAAATTAGTGATAGGATCAAAGTGGATCTAAAAGATCAAGCATGTTGCAGATGAAAATTTCAACAAATTCAAAGTCGAGTTTGTGGCTAAGGGGTTCTCTCAGAAAGAGGGAGTTGATTACGATGATAATTTCACCCTAGTATATAGGTACACTTAAATCATGGTTGTGATCTCTATTACAACTGAGATGGGTTGGAAGATCCACTAGATGGATGTGAAGACGACCTTCCTTAATTGAATCATTCAGGAGTGATGTAGGACCATCGCTCCAAGCCAACAACGTGCCAACCAGCCAAGCACATTAAAGCACGCATTCAATGGGAGAGAGGCACAGCCCTCTCACTTTCATATTTTGAATTTGAATTAATGTAATTAATGATTGTAAGGCCAAAGAGCCAAAACTATTCCCTTTGAGCAGACATTAGTTAAAGATCACCTTAAATAGGTTGTAAGGCTGGGATCTAGATCTGATTCGGACTAGACAGCCCATTCAATGTAATTCAATGTAATTGAATAGAGTAGGTATCTTGGAGGGAAGAGATCAAAGAGCCCCATCATGTAAAAGATCCTTGGTATCTATAGATTTAGTTGAGCAAATAAAAGAGAATAGGGAGAAGAGAAGAGCCAAGACTCTTTTGCAGTCTAAGCTCGAACACATTGTAAAGATGCATTTTCAGATTAATACAAACAGAGCAATTTTTCCTACATGTTGTTGTTCATGTGGTTATGAATTCATGAATGATTGTGTCTATGTGTTTATGAGATGATGTAGATGTATGTTAGATATGCATTTGCAGGGATAGATAGATTTTACTGTCTGTGAGTTCTTTGATTCTAGGTTTGGGTTCTTTGAGGCTTCATGCAAGAGATTACATGGCATAATACTGCGGGTTCTATAAGCCTGTGCAAGGAGTGCATTTCTGAATTCTGTGGATCTAGACAAAGACATGCTAGGAGGGTGCACCAGCTAAAGTCATTGACTCAAAGAGGAAGCCTCAAGGTTGTTGAACACCTTGGAGGAGAACTGTGCAGAGGAGAGCACAGAGAGGAGAAGTAGAATTGGTGAGAATTTTGTAAAGGATCTGCCAGGAGGGAATTAAGCAAGTGCATAGAGTGCACAGAAGGAAATTTATTTTGAGTTTAGTGTGAAGACAGAGTCACTGAGGATTATATGGAAGCTTTACCAAGAGGGGATCGAGCAAATGCACAGGATGCATTGAGGAGAACTCTATTGTGAGTTCAGGAGGAAAACAAAATTACTGAGGGATTGTGTAGGAGCTCTACTAGGAGGGCATTGAATAGGTTCTAGAGTGTAGAGGAATAACTCTTTTGAGTTCTAGAACAAGAGAAGTGTCATAGGAGAATACCTTCATAGGGTTACTGAACACCCTACAGGCTCAGCAAGGAGTCCTTGAGCATAATTTTCCAAAGGGAACTTATATCCCTTCAAGGAAAGAAAGGGACAGAGATCATTGGGGTCTAAACAGTTGGAGCTCGAAGAAGATAAAGAGTTGTGCAAGGAGTGCACCAGGCCAACACTTGAGTGAAGTGTTGAGAGACAGTCATCTGAAGGTTCATCGGGCAGCAGGAGTGGGAGCGAGAGAGGACTTATTCTAAAGTCTCAAAGCTCAAGACAGATAGCACCTTTGTGTGTAGAGACTCTGCAAAGAGTGCAGAAGTCAAGATACCCTTTGGTGGGTAAGAGTTTGAATAGCTCATGAGGGACAACATCTTTTACAGGCAAGAGCTAAGGATATAGGCTTCATAGCAGGAGCAAAGGATAAGACCTTTGAATCATTTGAAGTCTTCCAAGTTCAAGAATAAGCACAAGCTCAGGAGGGAGTACAACTACCATAGGATTGGTGTTGGAAGAAAGATCTGGATTACTGAATTTTACGTCCAGGTGCAGGCAGGAAAGTGTAGCGGAAGAGAAAGAGATTTGGGCCATCAGATCTTTCACAAATAGCCGACAACCATTGGATCAGGAGAAAGTCGCATAGATTTTAATCTCTGGGAGGGTGCATAGATGAAGAGCAACTGAAATGGATGGTGGAGACACTTCATGAAGGAAGTGTTGAATAGTTGATAGTCGTTGGATCTTGCAGAGTTGCAGGGTGGTTAGAGGCTGGTGAAACCCATCGCCCAAGATTCAAGGGTCAATGTGAGATATTGATCTCGTTTCAATCCACATCGTTGGATTTTCTTGTGGATTTGGGGTTCGTGGGTTTGGAGAGGGCAGACCAAACTCTTGATTTCATGAACCTCTGAGGAGTGAGGAGCAGAGACATCCATTGGATCTAGGTCATAGGAAGAATGTTGGATCAAAACCTTCACTATATCGTGTATCGGGGGTTCGGAGGTTGGAGGAATCACTTTCGACTGTAGAAGTAGCAAAGTATAAGGGCTAGGTTTGGGGGCGAACACATGGTGCGTCCATCAGGTGGGGACCACATGGTTGACAGCTGGGCACTCGTCGCTTGGGAAGGAGTCAACACCATGTTGACTTATCGCACTTCAGAGATTCGCAAGAAAAGAGCACGAGAGCTCGACACTCCAACTTGCGAAGTTGTGAGTCGTGAGGGGTGCTAGAATTAGGCCCTAGCTAGTGTTCATTGGTAGAGGTGCTAGCAAGGAGGAACCATACCCATTGTTAAAACATTTATTAAATTTTTTATCTTCAAAACTAAAACCTTCCTTTTTCAGGTTTCGGGTTTTCATAAAGTATAACCCTCACTATCATTTCCAAAAGGCCAGTACTGAAATCCCGACAAGCTTTATTCTTCAAATAATGAAAGTCAAAAAACCAAAAACGTTATAAAAGTCTCGACGCGCTTTCTGTAAAGTTATTTTTTAAATCATGAAAAGATTAAAGCCTAAAGAATTTAAGACTAACTTTAAAAAGTTTTTCAGGGTTTACTGAGAACATATGTTTTAATGCATTTCCAATCGCAGAATCCCGATCCTCGATTTCCCGAAATATGGAAGTTACTAATTATTAAAGACTACATTAATCATATCACAATTTTGGAAATTGGGATTCAACGATAATATACCTCTTGTCAACATGATCCCCGAAATCCCGAAATGCGAAGTCCCGACTCATAATCTGTGTTTAAACTGAATTAATCATGTTTTGGAAGTTAGTCCTTAATCTTGATTAATTAATTCACTAATACAAAAATTTAAGGCTTAAGTTAATTGTATCACGATTTCGGGATTCGTGGTTCATCTATGACATACCTTTTTTCAACACGATCCTTGAAACCTAGAAAGAATCAAAGTAGGTTTAATATTGATTAATTAATTTACTAGAACGAAGTTAAATCCTAATTTAAACTTGTCATGATTTCGCAATTTCGGGAATCAAGATTCAGCAATAACATACCTCTTCTTAACACGTTTCCCGAAATCCTAAAATGCAAAGTCTAGACTCTTAATCTGTGTTTAATCTAAATTAATTATGTTTTGGAAGTGTGATTAATGACAATCAAAGTTTTTAGGTTTGTTCACATTTCCATTTCTGATTGAATGAAATTTTCTGAATTTTGAATTCAAAAGCACCAAAATGCAACCTCTTTAATAAAGGATAACTGATGATATGTGACACTAATGCGTATCTTAGTAAATATCCACTGAATTCAATGTATTGAATTCTTCTCAGTTGCGTCAGTACCTTCATCGTTAAATGAATTAAAAGAGAGTTTAAAGGTTTGTGTTTCGCAACATATTTTGTTTCATACTATCAAGCGCAAGACGCATACAGTCAAGCTCATACACTCCTTTTCTGTGAGAGGTTTTCCATCTAACATAAAGTCATGGCACCAAATAAAGCACCAAAGAAGAGTGAAGATACCGAGGAGATGCATAACCCAGAAGGAGATATCATATCCGACATTATTCCACACGCCATCAACTCAATTAAATCCTAGACACAAATCTCCGAATTCCTGGATTACGAAATCAAGAATTCTCCTACTGAATCCAAAAGTCACTTTCGGGATATAGCAGAATCAGAGCTTCATAAGATTGTTGTGCACCCTTGACTTATGGTATACAACGACATGATCAATTGGACCTTGGAAAAGGTTGATATCCTGACAAGAAGCATTTTAAATGATCAAGGGGTTGTTGTTCGCTCATTCAGGCCAGAACATATACAATTAATGTATAAACTCTCACCAAATCCTAAGTACATTTATAATGCCGAGTTTTTAGCTGAATTTCAAAGGAAGGAGTGTACTGAGGTAGACCAAACTTATCCCAATTTAATCAGAGAATGGTGGAGATGTCCATCAAAGTTTAGGGCTGATACCCATGGGGTTTATGCCACAACATCTTTGAATGAGTACATGGTCTATGTAGCTATTATGATGTGTAGACTTTTATGGAAAAAGAATCCCTACCATTTTCCTGTTGAATGGGTTCCCTTTTTAGAAGAAAAATTGGAAGGATACACTTTTAACTGGAGAAAGATTTTGTCTGATAACCTAGATCAAGGTTTCAAATTACAAAGTTGCAAGATCTAAAGGTCAATCAGTGGCCTTTTACATGTTAGCGTACATTATGGACACAATCTGTGTCGTGACTCCTTTTCCCCTGATGAATTGGAGTTGGAACATAACCTTCCCTGAACCCATTTACAAGTATCACTCTGTGCTATGGGAAGAAAATGCTAAGAATGCATTTTATGAAATTTGTCATTTCATAGTAATTCCAATGCATAAAAAATTTTATGGCTGTGAACCCCCTCACATTTCTAAGCCAGTTTCAGAAAATCTCAAAGAAATAGTTGATTGGTTTGTTGATGAAAACTTCTCTTACATTAGGGTTTATGGGTGCTCAATCCCCCCTCACGTACTTTCAAAATTCCTCCCGGACAGACTGATATTGAGGGAGGTAGCACATCAAATAGTGAAAGGTGGTATTGGAATAGAGATAAAGGCAGGTCAAAAGAAATCTTGGCCAATCTTCCCTGTGTATGTCAGGAAATTTTCATTACTAAACCTAGGCCATTCTAAAGTGGAAGCCAAAGCACTAGAAGAAATAAAACTGGTAGATATTGAGCACATAAAGCATGACCCTTATAAATTAGTAAGCATACATTTGATGCATTGTAATATGAAATCTTATGAAAACAAAAAAATTGTTTATGATGATATATTCAAAGAGGTTAAAACTTATGAGGAGGTATTGAATAGGGTAAGGGCCTTATCACCCGACTTACAGACTGGTTTCATGTCCTTCCAAAGTCACAGGCGAAGTTGTTTGCCAAAAATTTTGTAGGGTGAATCCACGACCCCTCCTCCAGAGCAGGAAGGGCCTCCCCTAGGCTTTGAAACAGATGTATAGGATAAAGAAAATACAAAGGGAAAAATGAAGGAGACTGGAATGCATTCACAAGAAAAAAAAGTTTCTCAGACAGAAAAATCAGAGGCAAGGAAAGGAAAGGAGTTGGAAACACCCTCAGAAATCCCTGAGAATTTTCCCAAAAAAGTATGAGGAACAACATCGATAGAAGTTGGAAGTCCCATTACTTCTTTTACTCCATTGCAATCTACTTATGGAAACCCCCAAGAGGGAGCTCTATACATTAGTGATCTTGAGCCTATTTCTGGAGATGAGATTCCTTCCTCAGATTATTTTTTCAGTAAAAGAGAAAGGCTATCTTAAAACAGGAAATGCATCCAAGAGGAGATATGATGATTAAAAATCACAAGATCATTATAGATGGACAAAAACTTAAAGAGGGAGAATTTGCTATAGAAATAGAAGGCACAATGGGAGCCTTAGCATCAACAAATTTATACTCTATGGGTAGTTTGACAACTATGTTGGAGCAGAAAGATCAGATGATAGCTCAGCTACAGGGTCAATTAAAGGAGACTGAAAGAAATATCAGTTGGGAGATAAAAAAGGGTCTAGAACGAGCTAGATTAAATGACATTCAAGAGATTCAAAAACTGAAAGCAAGCTTAGAGGAAGCAAATCAAAAAATACAGGTCACTCAAGCACAGGTCCTACAGCAAGAGGAAATGAATAAACAATTACAAGATAAGATTAATTCCATTAAAAATCAAATGGTAGAGCTTGAAATCTTCCAAGCCCATGTGTTGGATATACATACAAATATAGAACAAGAGCAACAGGGAGTGTTATTTAAGCTTGAGTTTATTCAAAATTACTTTCTGGGAGCAAGTAAATCTTTGGAGAGTATTCTCCTGAAGGAGAGAGAAGTGAAAGCAGCCAAAACAACCTTTCAAAAAGCAGTGGCTTTTAAAACAAAAGAGGAGGTCAGAGAGATTCAAAAGCTATCTGTTTCAGAGTAGATTAAAGGTGATATAGCACTCAAGGTGTGGGAGGAAAACCTCGCAGAAAACAAGAAATAACTAGAGAAGTTAATGACAACTCTCAAGGAATTTTTGACCTTTTAGAGAAAACTTAATTGAACATTGGAAAAAATGACTATCCAGGGTTGTTAGGAGAAATTAACATTGTCAAGCATCAGTTAATATTCAAACAGGATTTGGAAGAAATTCAGGTAGAGATTCCACAAATAAAGGTAATCAATGTCACTCAAATTGACAAATGGATAGTAATGCCTAACTTAAAGCTACAAACTATTAAGTTC
Source organism: Picea engelmannii (assembly GCA_009831015.1). Lineage (NCBI taxonomy): Eukaryota > Viridiplantae > Streptophyta > Pinopsida > Pinales > Pinaceae > Picea > Picea engelmannii. Next base: position 153,572 of record ML818016.1, read on the forward strand.
ATGAGAAAGATAATCGAAGACCGTCTGCCAGAAATGCAGAGAAAGTTTTTCTTATTTGAAGCAAAGGATATTCCAGAAGCTCCTAGAGTTTTAGTGCAGTTTCTGGGAAAATGTATTCATTGTCTTAAAGTAGAAGGAGGAACTTCATCAACACAGACATGAAATATTGTTTTGAAGATTTTCATCATTGGAATAAGAAAGCAGTTAGAATAGAAATGTAAACGGTTTGACATTGCTCATTCATGTAACTATTAGTCTTAGGAATTTAGTTAATCACCAATGGGAAAAATGTTTGGTGATCATGTATAAATAAAATTTTACAAGACTGAGAAAGGGATTTTAATTTTTTGGGAGCCGATTGTATTAGAAGTTTTCTTATTTACAATGATATAGATAATGCAGAAGAGATTCTAAATTCTGTCACCTTGAAGCTATGTGTTCCTTCACTCTATTTTGAATATCTTTCAATATCTTTTATTCCATGTCTTTCTAATGAATGATCAACTATAGTTTAATTCAAAATTCTACTGTAGTTTGAATTCATTTGATTATCTAATCATTTACAGTTTTTCCTCTGTGATTGCTATCAGTAGTTTCAATACCTGTAGGTCTATTGGATGGTTGCATCTTATACTCCATTAGAAATTTTGTTTTTCTCCACTTCTTCTGTTATGATGTGAGATTCTTTCAAGATTAAAGCATCATATTCTCCAACAATGTTTCTTTGTTTTTATTTTAATATTCTCAAATTACTTCAAGTACAGGAAATGACCTTTACTGTTATTATGTTATTATTTTGAGTTCCAAATTCCTTTTCTATTTCATCCCACAAAACTGAAGCAACAATTTCTAAAACTTTTTTATAATTTAATAAAATTGTAATCCTCATGATTGTCCCAAGTAATAAACAACCTAACATAGAACCTGGTCTACAGGATCAAACTAGCATTGCTTTGAACTTATTTAATACTATCCTACAAACAACAACTACCTGAGTCGAATTAGAACGTTCATGGGCAGTTATTGAGAGAGAAATCAACATTCAATAACAATGGGACGCTAGACAGAGGTAGTTGAGAAACCAACTTTGATTTACCCTTCGCAATTGATTCTTACTCTTTAATTATCTTTATTTTTCGAATGCCTTGACGGTATACTTTAGAGCCTTAAAGTATAAACTCAAGAACAACATCTTTTTGGCACCATTGTCGGGGAATGAAGAAATGAAACTTTTCCCTGGGAAGATTGACATTGACACTTTCTTTCTTTGATTGTGAACAAAGATAGAAAACCTTCTAAGGCTACCTTTATTTTTCACTTGGCGACTCCACAATAAGTAAACTAGATATTAGCCGAAAGAACACCAAAAAGAACCCGGAAAACAAGCAGACCTCGCCAGTCTCTAATCTGGAAGAGATTTTAAAACCATGAATATCCCTTAGACAAATCATTTCACCCATACATATTATTTGTCAGCCTGATTTTACGTAGTTGAACGTTATGGAAACACTTGAGAGATCTATTTTGCTTCCCCTCTCATACAATATGTTCTCTTTTCCTGAGGTATTTTCCCCAGATTTCCATGAGCCTTCTCCTCAAAAATTCTAAGCTTCAGCCTCAAGTCTATAAATGGTTGCACACGGAGGTGCTGGAGCTGGGGATGGTGCCCCAAGAGGACCAGCAGGCGGCCAAGCACCACTTCATGGAATCTTTTCTAAAGTAGCTACTAGATGTGGCCCCCTTGTCCTTCTAGTTCCCCTACACGACCTTCCCAAAAATTATATGAAAATCCTTCCCAAATTTACAGGGGAAGGAGATTTGACCACTCAAGAGCACATAAACGTTTTTGACCAATTTGCCGACATCCTCGGAATTGAACACAAAGATGTCTATTCTAGACTCCTCGTTCATACTTTAGAAGGACAAGTGAGGACCTGGTTCCAAGCCTTAGCAGACGGATCTCTAAGATCTTACGAAGAACTTGAAAATTCTTTTATTAGACAATGGGGGGAGAGGAGGGACCACCTCTATTACCTAACTAAATTTAGAGCCCTTAGAAAGAAAAATCCAGAATCAGTTTTAGAATTCATGCAAAGGTTTAACAAGTTGTATAATAAATTCCTAGTCGAGGTCAAACCTTTTCAACCCGCAACTAAGGTGAATTTTGCTAGTGCCTTTGATCCTGATTTTTCCCTATTATTAAGAGAAATGAGATCGACAGATCTCACGAAAATGCAAGATGATTCTCTTGAAATTGAATTGAACATGATGGCATCAGGGAAATTAAAGGAAAAAATAGAAACCGGGAACAAAGAAAATAGGAAATTCAAAGAACAAAGTGGATCCTCAGGATCGAGTAAATCCTTGGGAGATAAAATAGATGAGATGGCTAGGGTAATTAGACAACTTTCAAATAAGATCTCAAAAATGGAACTAGATAAATCAAAAAGGCATAATTTTCCTAGGAAGGATTTTAGAAGGAATCCTGATCCTCAGGCCCCACAGAAAACAATTAAAAATGAAGATCAGAAAATTCCAACCCCCTTCAAAAGTGAAAACTTCATTGGAGAGGAATATCTAGAAGATTTTGAAGAGTTTGATGAGGATATTAATAATCTTGGCGACAATAATAAATCACCTTATTTATCGAGACAAGATTACGAAAAATCCTTAAATAAGGAAATTAGATTGGAAGACAATGTTAGCAATGATACATTTGAAGATTTGGCCTATCAGGGTATCACAGATGATATTATAGCCGAACTACATGAAAAATAGAATTGAAGACCTAGGAACAAGAGTCTTCCAGCCATCCCAAAAAAAAAGATCTTGCCTAGGAAAGAAATAGATGAAGCGGCTCCAAAGGTTGCTGACAAACAAACTGCAAAAACTCACACCATTGACATGCAACCTGTCAATCCAGAGTCAGTAGGAACACCCACCGCAAAAACATAGGTCCCTGTGAGTGAAATCAAATCTCCACCACAAAGAAAAGTTGAAAAGAAAGGAATGGAGGCCCCAAACATAGAGAGCGAAAAGGCTCTGGGAAATTTTAGTCTTGAAAATGAAATAAATAAAATCAAAATCCCTATTCCACTTGTTGAACTGGCTAAAAATCCCATATATAGAAAACAAATTCCCAAGATGATTAGCTTTTCATAAGACGAAAGTCAAGCCGATTTCATTAACTTAGAAGATGACAAGCCGAACATAGTTTTTGCTCTGCATTTTGAAGGTGCAAGAGACATTGTTGCCCCCTTCTATATCACGTTGACCTTGTTCGACCACCTACTTCATAAATACATGCTAGATTCTGGAGCATCCCACAATGTGATGCCAAAAACCATTATGGAGAAACTAGGTCTCGAAATCACCAGGCCATGTGGAGACTTATATTCATGTAATTCAAGAAAGGTCAAATGCATAGGTATGATTAAAGACCTGGTGGTCAATCTGGCACAAATACCTGCAAAAAGAATTCTTATGGACGTAGTGGTCACCGACATCTCTCCGAAGTATGGTATGTTGTTATCTAGGTCATGGGGTGCCAAGCTTGGAGGATCTCTCCAGGTTGACATGACATATGCTACGATTCTAGTATTTGAAGGACAATACACATGTCTTTACAGAGAAACTAGGTTGGCATTCATGGTAGGTGATCCACATAACTCAAATAATCACCCTGTATATATTATTGATCAAGATTTAGGAAATTGTATCTTATCTATTGATGATTATTTTGAGGTAGGTATAGATGAAAGTTGTACAGAAGAAAAAACAAAAAAAGAAAAAAGAAAAAATAATGTATATAGCACTGGTGTATGGAAGATGTTTTTTGACGGTGCTTCATCTTACCTTGGAGTTGGACCTAGGGCACTCCTTGTGGCTCCTGATGATCAATTTGTAATCCCCTTTTCCTACAGGACATAATGGAATGTGGACTGCACAAATAATGTATGAAAGTATGAAGCCTTAGTGTTAGGGTTAGAAGCTGCTAGGAGAATGAAAATTAAAAACCTCGAAGTCTTTGGTGACACCAAGATAATCATAAAATAGGTAAACTGATAGTACCAGGCCAAACATCCTAGGCTGAGGTCCTATAATAATTGCATCTGGGATCTAATTGATAATTTCTTCTCCTCTGTCAAGGTTCTTTTCATTCCAAGAACTGAAAACCAACAGGTTGATGCGTTAGCCAAAGCAGCCTCAACATTCACACCTCCCACTGCGTTTAAACTAAAGTATCACATACAAATGAGGCATTGGCCTTCTATACCGAATAACATACATCATTGGAAAGTCTTTGAGGACGATGAACAGCTTCGCAAATTTTTGGAATCAATAGACGAGTTTTCTGAAACGCACGCTGACCAAGAAACCAAAATGAGCCCAATTGGATCATGCAGGAAGGAGAGGATCCTTAAGAGTTTCAGGATAAAATCACAAATCACCGAATTCTTGTTCTTAAAAATAACTAGATACCCAAGGGCCTAATTCCCTTGGAAAGATTATTCAATCAAGATGATATCCCTTCAAAATCCACCCTATAGCCTCAACCTGAAGAAGTTGAGGATTGTGACATAGGTACTACAGAAAACCCTCGGTTGGTGAAGCTCTCCAAATATATGTCCTCAGAAACCAAAAATAAATACGCGAAGTTTCTTAGAAAGTACAAAGATGTTTTCGCTTGGTCATATGAAGAGCTGAGAACCTATGACACCTCTGTGATCGAACATAAGATACCCCTGAAGCCTAGTGTCAAACCCTTTCGACAAAAACTCAGACAAATCAATCCTATTTTATTGCCCATGATCGAAACGAAAGTCAAAAAACTCCTGGATGCAAAAATAATTGTACCATTGAGATACTCCGAATGGGTAGCAAACCTAGTCTCGGTTAGAAATAAAAATGGGGAAATTATACTGTGTGTCGATTTCAGAAATCTAAATAAGTCATCCCTCGAAGATAATTATCCCGTACCCAAAATTGATCATGTTTTAGAAAAATTAGTTGGGAAAATAGGATGTCAATGATAGACGGTTTTTCCAGGTACAATCAAATCACCGTCTGTGAACACGATAAATAAAAGACAACCTTTAGCACCCCTTGGGGTACATTTATGTATGACAAGATTCCTTTTGGTTTAATGAATGCAGGTGGTACTTTCCAACGGGCTATGGATATCACTTTCATTGGCGAAAGAGACAAATTTTTGGTTATCTATCTTGATGATCTAACCATTTTTTCTAAATCTGATGAAGATCATCTGATACATCTCAAGAAGACGTTTGAGAAATGCCGCAAGTTTGGTTTGTCTTTAAACCCCAAAAAGTCTCACTTTGCTATGCAAGAAGGTAAACTCTTGGGCCATATTGTGTCTTGAGATGGAATTAGAATTGACACTAAAAGAGTTGAAGCTATAGACATAATAAATATTCCTAGGAATGTAAAAGAGATTCAGTCATTCTTAGGAAAAATAAATTTTTTGAGGAGATTTATTCCAAACTTTGTTGAAATCGTGAAATTGATCACAGATATGATAAAGAAAAATAATGAAGTGAAATGGATAGCAGAAGCTAAATCATCGTTCGCATGCATCAGAAAGGTTATAAGCGAAGCACCCGTACTAGCAAGCCCTGATTATCTAAAGGATTTTCTTATTTTCTCATTTTCCTCCGAACACACACTCATCATGGTTCTCCGCCAAAAAAATGAAGAAGGTTTCAAGCAATCGATAGCCTTTTTTAGAAAAAGTCTTAGAGACGTCGAACTTAGATATAATATAATGGAAAAACAATCATATGCTATGGTGAAGGTGTTAAAGGATTTCAGAACCTATGTGTTGCATTCTAAGGTGATTGTGTACGTACCCACTAGCTCCGTAAAAGATATTTTGGTTCAATCAGACAGTGATGGAAAAAGAGGGTGGTGGCTTGCCAAAATTCAAGAATTTGACTTGGAGATAAAACCAATGAGACTAGTAAAGGGGCAAGGTTTAGCTAAACTCTTAGCTGAATCAAATTTCAGAGCTCTCAGAATAAATAGATTAAACGGAGGTGAATATTGTGTGGACTTGAATGAGCTCGATGAACAAATAACTGAAGTCAAAATAGAAGAGAAGTTTGTTTCATCGGATTGGTACAAAGACATAGTGCCCTACCCATTGACCTTGAATTGCCCGAGTGACTTACCCCCATACAAAGCCAGAACGTTGAAGTTTCATGCTGTCAAGTACTGTATATCCAAAAGACAATTGTATTGGAAGGACCCACTTGGCTTCCTGTTGGTTTGTTTGGTCAAATCAGAAATAGAGAAGGTCATAAGCCAATTTCATGAAGGAGTGTGTGGAAGACACCATGCCTGGAGGGAAACGGCTTATAAGATCCTGAGGGCAGGGTATTATTGGCCCAAACTTTTTTGAGACGTCAATGCGAAGGTCCAAGCCTGCAACCCTTTCCAATTGTTCGTAGGTAATCATAAACTCCCAGCAATGCCATTGGTTCCAGTCAAAACGGAAGCTCCTTTTCAGCAATGGGGATTAGATTTCATAGGAAAAATTAATCCTCATTCTAGCGCTCAACATAGATGGATCCTAGCTGCTACATATTACTTCACCAAATGGGTGGAAGTTATTCCAAATAGAAGGGCTACAGACTCGGTGGTAATAGATTTCTTAGAAGAGAATATTTTGTCTAGATTTGGTTGCCCCCGAAAGATAGTCACAGATAATGCATAGGCTTTTAAATCTATGGCTATGGTTAGTTTTTGCCAAAAATATAATATTGTGCTTGGTCATTCCACGACATACTACCCTCAGGGAAATGGTTTGGCCGAGTCTTTAAACAAGATCCTAAACAATATAATTAAGAAAGTGTTGAGCGAAAACAAGAAATCTTGGCATGTGCATTTGAAATACGCTCTGTGGGAAAATCAGATAGGCACGAAAAAGTCTATCGGTACTTCTCCTTTCCAAATGGTGTATGGGATCGATGTAGTGTTACCTATAAATCTAGCACTTCCCATAATGAAACTTTGGCAAGATGAGAAGGAAGAACCAAATCATGTCACAAGAAGGATAAATCAGTTGATTGAAGTCCAACAGCACAGGGCCAAAGTAGACAAAAGGTTGCAGAAATACCAAGACGACATGAAAGCGTTATTCGATCGTAAAGCCAAAGACAAATATTTTCTCCCGGAATATTTGGTTTTAAAATGGGATGCGAGGGAGGACTCGGTAAAACATGGTAAATTCGATCACATCTGGTATGAACCATTCAAGGTAACATCTTCTGAAGGAAAAAATTCATTTCTGTTAGATAATTTGGACGGTAAAATCCTCAATGCCCCTGTCAACAAGCGTTATTTAAAACATTATATGGAATAATTGGTTTCCAAAATTCCCACTATATATACCATTTGATTTTCCTTTTTTCATAATTTCCTTTGGTAAGTCTAAAATCCCCGATACTCTTCGTATTGTTCCCTTACAGGATTTTGGCTGGCAGCCTGACAAGAGAAAGTAGCAAACAGGCAGCCTTATATCAGAAGATAAATTCGACAAAAATAGGCGATAAGTAAGATTTTCTATTATTTCAAAAGAGAACAAAAATGGTAAGGCAAAGGTGTGAATTCCAGAAAAGTCTATTTTTTCAAACAAAGGTTTTTTAAAAAAAGTGCGGTGATTGTCTCGTAAGTGTGATATGTCACTCAAAGAATGATTTCAAAATCTAGGCCCTAAGAGTTTCACCTAGAATAAGATAAGAGGTAATTAAAATAAACAAAGAGAGAAAAGCGTCTCCGAGAAAGTGTTCCAAGAGTTGGGTTTAATTCATGACCATTGTTTTTCGATTTCCAAGCCTTTCTCCGTCGCCCCTTTCTACCCTCGGTCTTTCCTTCTTAAAAGACCAAATATATTTCTAAGTTTCCCACAGAGAGAAAAGAGATCACGGATTAGCTTGCGAAGATGAAAAATAGTTCTTAAAAGGTAGACTAGTCCTCATAACTCCTCACTCTCCGACTAAACAAAGTTATGATTAGGCCAATCCTAACTCTCCTAGGTTTCTTAACAATTTTCTAAGGATTTAGGATTGCTCAAAGGAAGACCCCTGGAATTAATCTTCCCCTTTTTCCCTATGGACTAAGGTGCTTTGAAAGTTAAAAAAGGGTTGGCCCAGGGTAATCAAAGCAAGTTGACAGACCTACACTGCAAATTTTACACAGATACCATCCCTGGTATACTTACTACCACTGATTGCCCCCACTTCGTGTTCAAAAGGTAAAATATAAGACAGATGGTGAAAGGAAATTCATATTTGATTTCCCCCATCTAGTCCAAGAAGACGATGAAAGGAAATTCATTTAAATGATTGCCCTCGTCTCATCATTTAAATGCATAATTATGATTCAAAGTGGTGAAAGGAAATTCAGTAAAAAGGGACAGATAAATTCACTGGGGTACTGAATAGGCTCGCTGGCAGTGAAGCAATATCTAAGGTATCTGTAAAGCTATCATACATAATTTTCACTCTACTCTGGTTAGCTTCCTTTTCGAAACCAGATCTGCATCCCAAGTCCAGACAGGGCTCCCCAATTAAAAACATGAAATTTACTTTGTTTTATGCAAGCCAAAAGCCGCAAGATCTTTTGGATTCCATAGGATTGTCTTGATCATCTTAAAACAGACTTAAATTCAATAGCGAGAAGGAGAAGATCAATAATGGGGCTCCAGCTGAGTTTACAACGTTGAGAGTTTTGAAAATCTTTTCAGAAGTAAACACGAAATCTCTTTTTCCCACTGTATCCCCTTCCTAAGAAAGTTCTACAGAAAGAAGCCATTGACTCCATTTTCTCCTCGTCGCTACTGGAGCCGAGGTCCCCAATTGGAGCCTATGTTGAAACATTTATTAAATTTTTTATCTTCAAAACTAAAACCTTCCTTTTTCGAGTTTTATCTTTTTATAAAGCATAACCCTCACTATCATTTCCAAAAGGCCTGTACCGAAATCCCAACAAGCTTTATTCTTCAAATAATAAAAGGCAAAAACCCGAAAATGTTATAAAAGTCCCGACGCGCTTTCTGTAAAGCTATTTTTTAAATCACAAAAATCTTAAACCCTAAAGAAGTTAAGACTAACTTTTAAAAAAAAATTGAGGTTTGGAGTTTATTGAGAATAAATGTTTTAATGCATTTCCAATTGCGGAATCCTGATCCCCGATTTCCTGAAATATGGAAGTTACTAATTATTAAAGACTATGTTAATCGTATCACAATTTCAGAAATTGGGATTCAATGATAACTTACCTCTTATCAACATGATCCCCAAAATCCCGAAACATGAAGTCCTGACTCATAATCTATGTTTAAACTGAATTAATCATGTTTTGGAAGTTAGTCCTTAATCCTGATTAATTAGTTCACTAATACGAAAATTTAAGGCTTAAGTTAATCGTATCGCGATTTCAGGATTCGTGGTTCATCGATGACATAACTTTTGTCAACATGATCCCCAAAACCCCGAAAGAATCAAAGTGGGTTTAATACTGATTAATTAATTTACTAAAATGAAGTTAAATCCTAATTTAAACTTGTCGTGATTTTGCAATTTCGGAAATCGAGATTCAGCGATAACATACCTCTTGTCAACACGTTCCCTGAAATCCCGAAATGTGAAGTCTCAACTCTTAATCTGTGTTTAATCTAAATTAATTATGTTTTGGAAGCATGATTAATGACAATCAAACTTTTTAGGTTTGTTCACATTTCGGTCTCCGATTGAACGAAATTTTCTGAATTTTGAATTCAAAAGCACCAAAATGCGGCCTCTTTAATAAAGCATAATTGATGATATGTGACACTAATGAGTATCTTAGTAAATATCCACTGCATTCAATGTATTGAATTCTTGTCAGTTGCGTTAGTACCTTCATCCTTAAATGAATTAAAAGAGAGTTTAAAGGTCTGTGTTTCGCAACATATTTTGTTTCATACTATCAAGCATAAGACGCATTTAGCCGAGTTCATACACTCCTTTTTTGTGACAGGTTTTCCATTTAACATAAATTATGGCACCAAATAAATCATCGAAGAAGAGTGAAGATACAGAGGAGATGTGTAACCCATAAGGACATATCATATCTGACACTACACCGCACACCATTGACTCAATTAAATCTTGGACACAAATCTCTGAATTCCTAGATTACGAAATCAAGAATTCTCCTACTGATTCCGAGAATCACTTTCGGGATATAGTAGAATCAGAGCTTCATAAGATCATTGTGTGCCCTTGGCTTATGGTATACAACGACATGATCAATTGGGCCTTGTAAAAGGTTGATATCCCGACAAGAAGCATTTTAAATGATCAAGGGGTCGTTGTCGGCTAATTCAAGCCAAAACATATACAAGTAATATATAAACTCTCACCAAATCCTAAGTACCTTTATAATGCTGAGTTTTTAGTTGAATTTCAAAGGAAGGAGTGTACTGAAGTAGAAAAAATTTATCCCAATTTAATCAGATAATGGTGGAGATGTTCATCAAAGTTTAGGGTCGATACCCATGGGGTTTATTCCACAACATCTTTGAACGAGTACATGTTCTATGTAGCCATTATGCTATGTAGACTTTTCGGGAAAAAAAATCCCTGTCATTTTCCTGCTGAATGGGTCCCATTTTTAGAAGAAGCATCGGAAGGATACACTTTTAACTGGAGCAATATTTTGTCTGATAACCTAGCTCAAGAGGTTTCAAATTACAAAGTTGCAAGATATAAAGGTCAGCCAGTGGCCTTTTACATGTCAACGTACATTATGGATGTAATCTTCTTTGTGACTCCTTTTCCCCTAGTGAACTGGAGTTGGAACATAACCTACCCCAAACCCATTCATGAGTATCACTATGTTCTATGGGAAGAAAATGCTAAGAATGTGTTTTATGAGATTTTTCATTTCATAGTAATTCCAATGCATAAAATGTTTTATGGTTGTTAACCCCCTCGCATTTCTGAGCCAGTTTCAAAAAATCTAAAAGAAATAATCGATTGGTTTGTTGATGAAAACTTCTCTTACATTACGGTTTATGGGTGCTCTATCCCCCCTCATGCACTTCCAAAATTCCTCCTGGACAAACTGGTATTGAGGGAGGTAGAACATCAAATAGTGAAAGCTGGTATTGGAATAGAGCTAAAGGAAACTCAAAATAAATCCTGGCCAATCTTCCCTGTGTATGTCGAGAAATTTTCATTACTAAACCTAGGCCATTATAAAGTGGAAGTAGAAGCACTAGAAGAAATAAACCTGGTAGATATTGAGCACAGAAAGCATGACCCTTGTCAATTAGTAAGCAGACATTTGATGCACTATAATATGAAAGCTCATGAACATGAAAAATTTGTTTATGATGATATATTCAAAGAGGTTAAATTTTATGAGGAGGTATTGAACACGGTACGGGCCTTATCACCTAACTTACATACTGGTTTCATGTCCTTCCAAAGTCACAGGCGAAGCTGTTTGCTAAAAATTTTAAAGGGTGAATCCACGGCCCCTCCTCCAAACAAGGAAGGGCCTCCCCCAGGCTTTGAAACAAATGTACAAGATAAAGAAAATAAAAAGGGAAAAATGAAGGAGACTGAAATTCCTTCACAAGAAACAAAAGTTCCTTAGACAGAAAAATCAGAGGCAGGGAAAGGAAAGGAGTTGGAAACACCCTCAGAAATCCCTGAGAATTTTCCCCAAAAAATAGGAGGAACAACATCGACAGAAGTTGGAAGTCCCATTACTTCTTTGAACCCATTGAAGTCTACTTATGGAAACCCCCAAGGGGGAGCTCTATATGTTAGTGATCTTAAGCCTATTTCTAGAGATGAGATTCCTTTCTCCGATTATTTTTTCAGTAAAAAGAGAAAGGGTATCCTAAAACAGGAAATGAATCCAAGAGGAGATATGGTGATCTAAAAGCACAAGATCAATATAGATGGAAAAAAAATTAAAGAGGGAGAATTCGCTACAGAAATAATAGGCACAATGGGAGCCTTAGCATTGACAAATTTATACTCTATGGGTAGTTTATCAACAATGTTGGAGCAGAAATATAAGATGATAGATCAACTACCAGGTCAATTAACGGAGATTGAAAGAAATATCAGTTGGGATATAAAAAATGGTCTAGAACGAGCTAGATTAAATGACATTCAAGAGATTCAAAAACTGAAAGCAAGCTTAGAGGAAGCAAATCAAAAAATACAGGTCACTCAAGCACAGGTCCTACAACAAGAGGAAATGAATAAACAATTACAAGATAAGATTAATTCCATTCAAAATCAAGTGGTAGAGCTTGAAATCTTCCAAGCCAAGGCATTGGAAATACATACAAAAATAGAAAAAGAGCAACATGGAGTGTTATTTAAGATTGAGTTTATTCAAAATTACTTTCTAGGAGCAAGTAAATCTTTAGAGAGTATTCTCCTGAAGGAGAGAGAAGTGAAAGCAGCCAGAACAACCTTTCAAAATGTAGTGGCTTTTTCAACAAAAGAGGAGGTCGGAGAGATTCAAAAGCTGTCTATTTCAGAGCAGATTAAAGGTGATATAATACTCAAGGTGTGGGAGGCAAACCTCACATAAAAAAAGAAAATAACCAGAGAAGTTAATGACAACTATCAAGGAATTTTTGACCTTTTAGAGAAAAATTCATTGAACATTGGAAAAAACAACTATCCAGGGTTGTTAGGAGAAATTAACATTGTGAAGCATCAATTAATATTCAAAGAGGATCTGGAAGAAATTCAGGTAGGTATTCCACAAATAAAGGGAATCAATGTCACTCAAATTGACAAATGGATAGTAATGCCTAACTTAAGGCTACAAACTATTAAGTTCACGAGAAAGATAATCGAAGACCGTCTGCTAGTACTGCAGAGAAAGTTTTTCTTATTTGAAGCAAAGGATATTCTAGAAGCTCCCAAAGTTTTAGTGTAGTTTCTGTGAAAATGTATTCGTTGTCTTAAGGAAGAAGGAGGAGGTTCATCAATGCAGACATGAAATACTGTTTTGAAAATTTTCATCATTGGAATAACAAAGAAGTTAGAATAGAAATGTAAACGTTTCGACATTGCTCATTCATGTAACTATTAGTCTTAGAAAGTTAGTTAATCATGAACAGGAAAAATGTTTGGTGATCATGTATAAATATAATTTCACAAGACTGTGAAAGGGCTTTTCATTTTTTGGGAGCCGATTGTATTAGAAGTTTTCCGATTTACAATGATATAGATAATGCAAAAGAGATTCTGAATTCTGTCACCTTGAAGCTATGTGTTACTTCACTCTATTTTCAATATCTTTAAATATCTTTTATTCTATGTCTTTCTAATGAATGATCAACTATAGTTTAATTCAAAATTCTATTGTAGTTTGAATTTATTTGATTATCTAATCATTTACAATGTTTCCTCTGTGATTGTTATCAGTAGTTTCAAGACCTGTAGGTTTGTTGGATGGTTATATCTTATACTCCATTCAAATTTTTTTTTTTCTCCACTTCTTTTGTTATGATATGAGATTCTTTCAAGATTAAAGCCTCATATTCTCCAACAGTGTTTCTTTGTTTTTATTTTAATATTCTTAAATTACTTCAAGTACAAAAACCAACCTTTACTGTTATTATGTTATTATTTTGAGTTCCAAATTCCTTTTCTATTTCATCACACAAAACTGAAGCAACAATTTCCAAAACTTTTTTATAATTTAATAAAATTTTAATCCCCATGACTGTCCCAAGTAATAGACAACCTAACATAGAACCCAGCCTACAGGATCAAACTAGCATTGCTTTGAAATTATTCAATACTATCCTGCAGACAACAACTACCTGAGTTGAATTAGAACTTTCATGGGCAGTTATTGAGAAAGAAATCAACATCCAAGAACAATGGGAAGCTAGATATAGGCAGTTGAGAAATCAACTCTGATTTACACTTCGCAATTGATTCTTACTCCATAATTCTTTTTATTTTTCAGATGCCTTGACGGTATAATTTAGATCCTTAAAGTATAAACTTAGGAACAACACCTGTATCAACACCTCAGGTATCGGAGGTTTGGAAAAGAGGAGTCAGGGATCTTTGACTCACAAACTCGCGAATTGCGAGTTGCGAAAAGCATTTGCTCTAAGGCCCTAGTTGTGCTCGTGAGGAGGTGAAGACTCACATCTAGTGCACGTGGTGCAGGTGGAGTTTTCGTGAAGGACCTATGGATCATATTTGTTGAATTTTTCAGCAGGGAATCGAGGGAGTCGCTTCGACTCGTGGTGAAATTCAAACGATCTTGTGCGGATATCGGCCCCAGGGCAAGGGGGGTCTGCATCAAAGTGGTATTAGAGCCACTTTATGTCTGTAGATTTCAGTTATAGGGAGGTAGAATAGATAAAGGAAACACTCTGATACACATCACAAAGTGGTATCAGAGCAGGATTTGACTTTTGTAGGCGACAGAGGCAGCTTGTAGACGGAGGAAGAGGAAGACAGAGTTTTAAAACTATGTGAAGATTGTTGTAGGTTTTGCAGCAGCCAAAAGGAATTCAAGAGGATTGTAGCAGAAGCTGGAAGTACTCTCACTTTCAGAGTGACAACAAAAGACTTTCCAGGAGGGCAGGTAGAAGGCAGAAGATGGCTACTGAAGGCCATGGGCGCGGTGGAAAGAAGAAAAATTAGCAGCGGAGCAAGGCTGAGATGGATAAAGAACTCATCGAGATTAGAGCGAGGATGGAAGAACTTGCAATGCGGAGGCAGTAGGGTGCAAAGCCGCATTGGGTATATGAATGGCCCATGAAAGTGAGGATGAGATGACTGATTCCGAAATTGTTGGCTAGATGACAGTGGAGACTATTGAGAGGGTGGTTGAGGCATGTTGAAGACCTCAATGAACCAGAGGAGAAAGTGGTTCATGTCTGTGAGCCAGAGGCTAGGAGAAATCTCAGTGATGATGAGGAAGAGAGATCATTGAAAGATATCATGAACTGCCAGGAGGGCAGAGATGAAATTTCCAATTGCTAGGTGGGCAATGAAATGAGATTGTTGGAGGATATCATAGACTTCCAGGAGGGAAGAGAATAAATCCCATATTGCTAGGTGGGAAAGGGAGAGAAGATGAGACTATCTCAAAGTCTCATGAACTCAGAGGTGAGTTCATATCAGTGAGGAGAGATGATGGAGAAAGAATATCAGAAGAGCATTCTAATGATTGGAGGAATTGAGATATTCCTGCCACTTAGATCAGTTGAATTCAGAGCATGCATTGTAGAGGGAGAAACAACAGAAGGATAGCCAGTAGAGACTGTCATGGGATAATAATCGGAGCAGATGTTAGAGGATGCCCAAGAAGAAGGAAAAGAAAATTTTGAGGAATGGCTCTATAGTTTCAGCCAGGAAGATGAAAGGGAGACAACTGCAGCACTGAAGCTGGCTGCAGAAGAAGAACATGGAGATAAGATGTTCACTCCATGGGAGAAGGAGTTGGAAATGATGGAGGATTAGCTAAACAATCCATATCTATTAGATGATTGCCGAGAGAAGACAATTATGTAGATGATAGTAGAGGATCATTCTGAGGAATCACTTAGAAATTTCAGCCAGGGAGCTAAATAACAAATGATGACTAGAATGCAGAGGCATGCAGCAATGGGTGAAGGGAAATTCCATTCTGAGGAGTAGCTGGAGGAAACTGGAGACATTCCAGCAACAGAAATGGAAACAATAGAACTTCCACAGGGAGAAGCTAAAAAATAGTTCAGTGAGCAGATTGTAGAGTTGAACTTTGCAGCGGGGTTGCAAGTTGAAGCCACAGAGGAAATCAACATGGGGGATCATGTAGATCTGCCCATTGAGAAGACAGAAATGCAGTGGAGCAGGCTGCAAAAGAAGATCTAGCCATTGGAGTAGCTGGATGAAGAGATCGAAGAGATCATAAGGATGATGTCAAGGTCAACAACAGAAACTTCCAGTGAGGAGAAGTTGAGCAGAGGAGAACCTGCAAGAGCAGCAGGGCAGAAGAAGCAACAGTAGAATCAAAGCAGAGGAGTAGATGGACAAATCCAGAGAATTGTTTGGGATCCAGGAGGATTTCAACAGCCATTTTGGGAATCTCATGAGTAGGATCTCATGAATTTTTCACATCAGAGGAGTATGATGTAGGAGCATCTCTCCAAGCCAACAATGCACCAGCTAGCCAGGCACATTAAAGCGCACATTCAATGGGAGAGAGGCGCAACCCTCTCACTTTCATATTTTGAATTTGAATTAATGCAACTAATGATTCTAAGGCTGAAGAGACAAAACCATGACTTTGAACAGGAATTAGTTAAAGTTTGCCTTAAATAGGTTGTAAGGATAGGATCTAGATCCAATTTGGACTAGACAACCCATTCAATGTAACTCAATGTAATTGAATAGAGTACGTAGCTTGGAGGGAATAGATCAAAGAGCCCCCTCACGTAAAATATCCTTGGCATCTGTAGAGTTAGTTGAGTAGATAGGAGAGAATATGGAGAAGAGAAGAGTGAATACTCTGTTGCAGTCTGAGCTCGAACACATTGTAAAGAGGCATTTTCAGATTAATACAAACATATCAGTTTTTCTTGCATGTTGTTGTTCATGTGGTTATGAATTCATGAATGAATTTCTTTATGTGTTTATGAGATGTTGTAGATGTATATTAGATATGCATTTGAAGGGATAGATATATTTTACTGTCTGTGATTTCTTTGATTCCAGGTTTGGGTTGTTTGAGGCTTCATGCAAGAGGTTGCATGACAGAATACTACAGGTTCTGTAAGCCTATGCAAGGAATGCACTTATGAATTCTATGGATTCAGACAAAGACGTGTCAGGAGGGTGCACCAGCTGAAGTCATTGACTCAAAGAGAAGGCCTCAAGGTTGCTGAACAAATTGGAGGAGAACTGTGCAGAGGAGAGCACAGGGAGGAGAAGCAGAATTGGTGAGAGTTCTATAAAGGCTCTGCTAGGAGGGCATTGAGCAAGTGCATAGAGTTCACAGAAGGAACTCTATTTCGAGTTCAGTGTGAAGATAGAGTCACTGAGGATTCTATGGAATCTTTTCCAAGAGGGCATCGAGCAAATGCATAGGATGCATTGAGGAGAACTCTATTGTGAGTTCGGGAGGAAAACATAATTATTGAAGGATTCTGTAGGATTTCTACTAGGAGGGCATTGAGCAAGTGATAGAGTACACAGGAAGAACTCTTTTGAGTTCTGGAATAGGAGAAGTGTCATAGGAGAAGACCTTCATAGGGTTACTGAACACCCTGCAGGCTCAACAAGGAGTGCTTGAGCATAAGTTTCCAGAAGGAACTTATATCCCTTCAAGGAAAGAAAGGGATAGAGATCATTGGGGTCTGAGAAGTTGGAGATCGAAGAAGATAAATACTTGTGCAAGGAGTGCACCAAGACAACACTTGAGTGAAGCGTTGAGAGACAGCCATCTGAAGGCTCATCAAGCAACAGGAGTGGGAGCGAGAGAGGACTTATTCTAAAGTCCCGAAGCTCAGGACAGATGGCACCTTTGTGTGTAGAGACTCTGCAAAGAGTGCAGAAGTCAAGAAACCTTTTGGTGGGTAATAGTTTGAACAGATCAGGAGGGACAACATATTTTACAGGTGGTAGTTGAGGATATAAGATTCATAGCAGGAGCAAAGGTTGAGACATTTGAAGCGTTTGAAGTCTTCCAAGTTTAGGAAGAAGTGCAAGCTTAGGAGGGAGTATAGCTACTGTAGGATCGGTGCTAGAAGAAAGATCTAGATTGTTGAAGTTTACGTCCAGGTGCATGCACGAAATCAAAGTGGAAGAGAAAGAGATCTAGGCCATCAAATCTTGCGCGGATAGCCGACAACCATTGGATCCGAAGAAATTCACATAGAGTTTAATCTCTAGGAGGGTGCACAAATGAAGAGCAACTGAAATGGATGGTGGAGAAACTTTATGAAGGAAGTTTTAAATAGCTGATAGCCATTGGATCTTCCAGAGTTACAAGGTGGTTAGTGGCCAGTGAAACCCATAACCTAAGATTTGAGGGTCAATGTGAGCCATTGATCTTGTTTCAATCCATTCCGTTGGATTATCTCCCAGATTCAAGGTTCAGGAGTTTGGAGAGGGCAGACCAATCTCTTGATTTCACGAAGCTTCAAGCAGCGAGGAGCAGAGACAGTCATTGGATCCAAGTCATGAGAAGACCATTGGATCATAACCTTCACTATATCATGTATCGAGGGTTCGGAGGTTGGAGGAATCACTTTCAACTATAAAAGTTGTGAAGTGCAAGGGCTAGGTCTCGGGCGAACACGTGACGTGTCCATCAGGTGGGGACTACATGATTGACAGGTGGAAACTCATCACCTGGGAAGGAGTCAACATCCTGTTGACTTATCGCACTTTAGAGATTCACAAGAAAAGAGCACGAGATATCGACACTCCAACTTACGATGTTGGGAGTTGCATGGGGTGATAGAATTAGGCCCTAGCCAATGGTCATTGGTAGAGGTGCTAGCAAGGAGGAACCATACCCGTATTGGCACCTTGGGTATCAAAGGTTTGGAAAAGAGGAGTTAGGTATCTTCAACTCACGAACTCATGAGTTGCAAGTTGCAAAACGTATTTGTGCTAAGGCCCAGGTTGTGGTCATGAGGAGGCGAAGACTCACGTCTAGTGCATGTGGTGTAGGTGGAGTTTTCGTGAAGGACCTATGGATTGGATTCGTTGAAGGTTTCAGTAGGGAACCGAGGGAGTCACTTCGACTCGTGGAGAAATTGGAACGATCATGTGCGGATCTCGGCCCGAGGGCAAGGGGGGTCTGCATAAAGGAGGAGGTGTATATTGAGTGTCTGAAGGGTTTTGAGATGGAGAGGAGGGATTTCCATGTATGGAAGTTGAAGAGAGCCTTGTATGGGTTGAATTAGGCTTTGAGGGCATGGTAATCAAGGATAGACAACTACTTGTAGGGGATGGGATTCACCAAGAGTGATGAAGGCTTAAATATCTACTACGTCATAGTTGGAGGTGGGCCACTCATTCTTGTGTTGTATGTGGAAGATCTGTTTCTCATAGGTTCAGAGAAGATGATAGAAGAATGAAAGAGGGATCTTTCTTTGAAGTATGAGATAAAGGATTTTGGGTTTATGCACTACTTTATGGGGTTAGAGTTGTGACAGAAAGATGGTCAAACTTTCCTTCGACAGGGGAAGTATGAAATGGACATTCTAAAAGGGTTCGGTATGCAGGAATGTAGGCCTATGTCTACAACCATGGTGACCTACTAGAAGAATATTAATGCTTCTATATCAATGGTAGTGGACCCTACATTATACAGGTAGTTGACTTGATCTCATATAGATCTAGTCAATAATATACTCGATATATTCTTTGAAGTTAACACACTTAGTTAGTTCATGGTTGAGACGAGGAGAGTATAGTAGGTGGAAACAAAGCATGTTATGATATATCTATGTGGCACAGTTGAGTATGGGTTGAGTTACATCCAAGGATATGGATTGAATATGACGGTATTTATTGATGTAGATTGGGAAGGTAGCACATTTGACAAAAAAACAAGTTTGTGTGTTGTTTCATCTTGGGATCAAGAGTTTTTTCTTGATTCAGCAGGAAGCATAAGTCATTTGCATTGATCTTTGCTGATATAGAGTACAGGGAGGCCATCTTAGCAACATGTAAGGCCCTTTGGATTCAGAAGATTCTCATGGGGTTGTTTTGACAGGATTTGGAGACTACTATCATCCATTGTGACAATGAGAGCAACATCAAGCTCTCTGAAAATCCAATATTCGATGACAAATCCAAACACATTCATACTAGATTTCACTCCATCAAGGACTGTGTGCATAAAGGGACAATGAAACTACAATATGTGCCTATAAGTTAACGTGTGGAGTACATTCTCATGAAGGCCTTAAGGAAAGGCAAGTTTGTCTTCTTCAGGGACAAGTTGGGGGTGGTGCAAAACACCTTCCTCCCTAAGAGGGAGTGTTAAATTTTTATCTTGGAAGGTGTCTCAACATAATCCTAAGTTTCTAGGCATGTTGTACTAGGACATTTAATTAATACCCAAATAAACAATTTTATTTTTAGCCTAAATATAACTTAGGAAAAGCATAACAATTATCATTTAATTTGTATTGGCTTTATTCGTTCATATTTTCTAAGTTTCTGACTTAAGGAAATAATATTTCACTTAAAGTAAATTTTCCATATTCTTTTAGAAAGTTCAGAAGAGGAAGAAATAGAGTAAATTGAAAAGATAAAAAGGAGGTTGAGGCTAAGGACACACACATTGAGTTGAACAACAGGAGAGGGTGATTTGGCTGAGGAAGAGAGGAAGGGTTGAGTTGGGAACATAAGGAAAAAAACAAGAGGAAATTGCAGACCATACCAAGTAGCCAAGAAAGGGTCATACAAAAGGTCATACCATCCAGGCCGCAAAGGGCCATACCAGCAACAAAGCATCTCGAGTTAGACGGTTGTACAATAGGTAAAAATTGGGTCCTACTTCTACAATACCACATGTTGAATTTACAGGGGGCGTATAGGCCATATCATCTGGGTCATACAGATTGATTTGAATCAGGGTCATACATGTTGATTTGTGTTTGTCCATACAACCAAGAAGAAGGAAAAATTTAAGTAAGAAATTTCTGAGTTTATTGAGCTACTATAATATTTTCCTCTTAAGCCATGATAAAGGGTTTTTGTTGGTTTTCCCCATACTGGGGTTTCCAGGGTAAAATTTCTAGTGTCTATATTTTATGTGTTTGGTTTCATGAGTTTTTTGTTGTGCATTTAAGTTAAAAACCCAATTGTAATTTTTTCGGCATAACATTTTTAATTTATATGAGCAGTGAACTAATTCTGGGTAGCAAAAATTATTGACATTAAATTTTTTCATGTTGGGTTTATAAAAAATAAAAGTTTTTATGTGAGTCATTCATTAAATGAATTAGGAGTTAGGGACTATTTTTTATATGATTATGGATTATAAATTGTATGGTTTCAGAATTATAAAGGTAAGGGATTATATAGGTTAGGGGTTATATCAATTATCAGTCATAATGATTATAAGGGATATACATTATAAATGTTTGAGTTATATGGATTGTGACTTACTAGTCTAAAATGTTATAAGGGTCAAGTTGTAACATCCCTCTCTTGCAAGCACATGTTATTGACTTATTATTTGAGGACACTTGCATGCAAGTGATCTGGTTATAGTATGTGGTTATCTCTTTCGCTTATGGATTCTTCTGATGATGTTGATGTATTATGATGTATGTTGTTCGATATATATGTATTGATAGATGTTATTAAAGATTTTCCCCTGAGTGTGCAAGACACTTGAGATCGAGGATGCCTATGGAATCAATGGAACTCCTTGGACTCGGGATTGAGTCAGGGAGTGAATTTTATTAGTTTTCATTTATGCATATGTGAGATGTGATTGATTATATTATGACGTTGTTTATGGATCATTGACAATGTTTCATTGATGGATGTAGGCTGATGATTGCTTGCTAATATGACTCACATAAGGAGTAAAGGGGCCATGCACATAGACCAGATATTGAGGGAGAAGTGTGGCATCATCCCTGTCATAGCCTACTAGAACTCTCATCATGGCTCGAATTGTAGGTTAACAATTACCTAGTTGGAGAGATCCATGATGTCGTGAGGGAAGACAGATATAGTCACTCATGGATATTTCTAAGGGGCATGTAATAAGGAAGGGTCCTTATTCCTTAGAAGCCCTTATACTCTCACAAGGTCGCCCAAATGGAGTCTTGACTCCAGGGGTTGGACAACTACCAGTACCAGTCAAAGGAGAGTGACACCCTTTGAGCACGGAATACATCTTGAAGGGCACGTTGCGTAGTTAAAAATTTAGTCAAATGCGAGTGGCACCCTTGGAGCATGGAGTGGATCTTGAAGAGCACGTCGCGGAATTAAAATTTCAGTCAATGAATCTAGGTGGCCTAGAAAAAATTGAGTGAATGTTAAACCTTGTAAAATCTTGAGCATTGTCAAATTAATTAATTAAAGAATTACTTTATTAATCATAATCCATATAGGATTCTAAGCCTTTGAAATTAAAATTTTAATTAATCCAAAGTCTAATTTAGTAAGAACACTAAAAACTAAATTTATAAATTAAATATGAGGGGATGAAGTAAATCAATTTAATAATTCAAGGTAAACAAAATAAATCCAAAGATTGATTAAATACACATATGTGCAAGTAATTACCAAATTGGAATTTAAGGTAAGAATGTAATAAAGCTAAAGGAATGGGTACACATAAAAAGGAATCTAGAGTCTAGTTAACACTAGTCTAACTAGGAGAAGATTCATATTTTAACTCAACTAAATTTCATAAAGGCATCAATCATTAATTGGAAATAAAGGGAATAAAGAGACAACTAGAAGTGATTTAAGGAGGGATTTTAGGATGGTTGAGGGAAATTATTTTTTATTAAAATAAAATATGGATTTTATGATGGAAATTGGGGAAAGGGTGACAAGTGCATAGGGGAGATAATTCTAAATTATTTTAATTAAAAAGTGAATTAATTGTGCAAGTGTGGGAAAATTCTATAAAACAAATGGTTGAGTTGAGAGAAGGATCACAGTAGTCATGAGTAATGTTATGCTATAGAAATTTGACTAGTTTTAATTGTGAGAGTTGGGATACCCATATTGAGAGAGAGTGGTGGCTCTACCTTGCGAGGCAAGCTGGGAGCTAGAGGATTTCTAGTTGTATGTGTGCATGGCCCCTTTACGTCTCGAGGGGCTAATGGGGAAGAAGATTACACCTAGTGTTGGCTGGGAGGTACCAGTGAATTCTCAGCGATTAGAAAGAGAGAGATTGGAGGGTGAGCCACTATAGAAGGGCGTCCTCAGTTTAATAATTTTTCATCATCGGTTACGGTGTTTTTATTGAGCTTGTGATTGTAATAGTTAAGTTATAAATTGGATTTCAGTAATTTTCTTTAGAACTCTAGATTTCTAGAAAAACATTATGTGATATGAATTTGAATGATTGTTCTTCGACTGTGGGATGCCTCCATGGTGCATCGATTGCATGACCTAAATATTTTCCTTCAGATTTTGGTAGCACTTCCTTAAATGATAATTTATATAGCTTTTCATTATGTATCGCAAATGTTTGAGTTAAATTTCTTCATGATGAGTGAAATGTCCTGAAAATTCTACCAAATGGTAGCATTAAATTGTTGTGAAACATTAGATTCATTATTTACATGCATAGACTTCCTATGATGAACTTTCTATCATACAAACCCTCCACATTTTTTTCTTTGTGAAAATCCCCCCCAACACTTATGAATTCCCTCGTGAGATTTCCCTTGAACCTCTACATTCAATTTATGGGAAAACCCCCTGTGTTTCTAAGTATGAAAATCACCCAACTTTGGTGCATATCTGCGTTCAATCTATGGGAAAAAACCCTCTACGTTTTTGGGATTTATAAACTTTGTGATCTATTTCATTTTCTCACCGAATTTTCTGATTAATCTCCATGTTTTTGATGGGGAGATTACAAACCCTGTGTTTTAATTCAGTTGCTCAATGAATATTTATTAATTCTATGTTTCTTGGGGAGTTATAAACTATGCGATCTATTTCATTTGCT